>QKMX01348012.1:719-11893 GCA_003401595.1 Venustaconcha ellipsiformis
ATATATATATATATAGTTTATATATATAGTTTGTATTGAATGCTTGACCTTTGTCCATGACTGAGGACATATCTTTTGTATGTATCTGCTGTGTGTCATGTTTAAAGTTATGAATAAGTTGCTTATCGATATTGAGTTGAAAATCTAGTTTGATTTAGAAACTTAGAATGTTCTGGAAGCGATTTTCTGGCTTTTCCTTGTTATTTTATTGTGAGGTGGGATTTTAGTTAAAGCTGTTGTTTCATTACTACTTAAGTTCAGTCTATGGCATTATTTGCTATTGTGTTCAGATAAAGTTTGAGAGGAATAATTTATTTAAAAAGTATTCATTGAAATTAAAAGTGCTCATTGACTTTTTGGGCAAAAAGAGTATATTTTGGAAAATTGTAAAACATTCTGGATTTTATTATTGTAATACATCAAGACTGTTGGCACATCAGCCTAATCCAGAATATGTGTGCTTCATCATATTCAGCATTAGAATTTATTCGGAACAGTCTATCTTTTTGAAGTGTGATAACAAATGTACGAATATTTGTTATTTTTTTCCGAATAGGTAAGTTTTTTAATTGTAAACTTGTACTAAATTCACTTGTTCATTCTACTAAATTTGTTGGTTTTGCTTCTTTCATTTACTTAGTGCAAGATCAAAGATTCGTAACAGTCGACAAGGTTGCTGTGCATTATGATTGAATATTATATAGAAAAGACTCTAAGATTTATGAAAAATACGAACAATAGTGTAAGTATGAAGTCATTGTCTGACATCGAGATTGTATTCCCTGTATTTAGAATAGAACTGTATTCTTCAGGCCCGGCCTTACAGCTTTTTTTAATATCAGACCATTTAATTTTTTATTTGCCATTTGGGCAATAAATATATAAGTGTATTCTTGGTGAGTATGCATCATGTAGGAAGATAAGAACCTAAGTGTCGTCGATATAATAATTTAACGATGTTAACAGTCATCGTTAGACGATAAGTGCCGGCGTCACTTAATTGATTCAAACACATTTCGTCTTGTTCTAAATAGGCCAGTAAGTATCGAAAGTGTTATTGTGTTATATTTGGAATTTTATGCTAACAGGCTTTAGGGATAATTTGTAGTCGGCATACAAACTTCCATTGATGAATGTGACTGAAACGGGAAAATTGTCATTAAGTCTCAGGATAAATCTATTTGCTTTTAGATTCTATGCAATTAATCGATTATCTACCCTAATTTTTAGTATGTACAATTATTGAACATTCAAACAACCCCTCGTGACTTAAGCTTGGAATTATATTCTATGAAGGATGACTGCATGAAATAGGAATCATTTTCAATTAATTTCCAACTAATTTGCAAAACACTATATTAAGACTTTAAATTATATATTGACTTTACATACATTTCAAGTCGTACACAAATGACTTTGTTCTTGCAATTCTCTAATTTGTGTATTTACAAAAAACTTTCTATTATTTTAATTTATAAATAATAAAGATCATGGACTGAACAATCCTTACTAAGACACTAATTAAAAGGCAACATTATATAGTTACTGTTACGTACTATTCTAGTCCTTGTACTTTGTCGTTGTTTCGACAAGTTTGTTATAATATTTTTTTCCAAAAACAAGAAGAAATTCCAGATTATGAAAATAACTGTAACACAGTTTTATGTAAATTGTATATACGTAACAAGGTTGTCGGGGTAAATTGACGTAATGATTTTATGTACGAAACTACGATATTGATACAATAAAACACCTTTTCTCACTGCTCTTTATTTTGTTTTATCTTCAAGAACTGGCTTTTATTTATTTCGATACAAAAAGTATACAGCAATGCCACAAAATTCATCCAATGATATACAATCTTTTACGATGCTGGACAGAATAAGATAAGAAATCAAAAAACGTTAAGGTAGTTTGTTTCATTCGTAATAACGGGATTTGTCACGTCACAATTCGTCATATCAGGATTTGTCATAATTCGTCATATCAGAATTCTTCATCCTTTCATGATTTGTCATATCATGATTCGTCATATCAAGATAATATAGGAAACTCAGACGAGGAACGAATTTCAAGATATGACAATTACATATACAATCGGGATTATCAGAGAATATTGGTGTGCAAAATAAATATCCACAGTGTCGTTTCTAGATTTCCATTAGTGTAGGCATATTAAGAGCAATTCAGTTTACGATATTGAGAAAATGATGGTAAATAACTGTTATTTTAATTAATTGATTTTATTTTAATTTCAGGGACAGAACTATCAATCGGTATTCACAAAGTACAAACGAAATTGTGTTCGTTTCATTTTTCGGTTCGAGATTAAATACATACCGTTTATGCCCACTTTTAAATCGCTTCCAGCTACAAACAACAGAGACGGGTATATACCGTTGCATTAGGCATATGGATACAACTTATCAGTGAGTATACACTGTATCTACTATTGCGTTGCGGTTTCCATGACAACAAAACATAACCATTGATACGACTCATTAGCTTTTCCGACGCAAAATCGAATTCAATTTACAAAATAAAAGAAATATTTTCTCGCATGCGAAAGATAAAATTTGCAATCCACGTTATATCTCGTGCCAATGTGTTTGTAACTTCTTCAAACGATGACAAATTTACTTTTTCAAAAGATGATTTTCAGATGTGGGTTAAAGATGCAGAGACGTTTTTGTTTTTCTTATCTCTATTGTTTCTGAAATTGTTAAAGGTTTGTAAATCTAAATAATTTAAGACAAGGCTAATTAACATGGCAGTTAAGCTTTAAATTCATATTTTGTCTCTGTGAGGGGAATAAAAATCCTGCAAAATTATATACCGTTCATTTTTTTACAGAAACAAATGCGGGACCCGTAGAACGCTTTGTGATTGTTTAATTCTTTTGCTGATGTATATTTCTAGATGTGTCATTAATGATGCCAACACACGTAGCGATGTAACATAAACATTATTGGTACCATGACAATAGTTATGATATCACATACCCATTATGGATGCAATCACATCAGTAACCCTGTAACATAGCATTTTTTATGCCATGTCAACAGTGGCGATATAAGATAGGATTATTTATGCCGTGACAACAGTTGCGATGTAACATAAGCATTAATGGTGCTATCACAACAGTGGTAATGTAACATATTCATTATTGGTGCCATCAAAACAGTGGCTATATAACAAAAGCATTATTGATACCATCACGATAGTGGTGATGTATTATAAGCATTATTGGTGCTATCACAACATTGGCGATGTAACACAAGCATCATTGTACCATGACATTAGTGACAATGTAACATTAGCATTTTTTGTGCCGTGACACTAGTGGCAATGTAACATAAGCATTATTTGTGCCGTGACACTAGTGGTAATGTAACATAAGCATTATTTGTGCCGTGACACTAGTGGTGATGTATTATAAGCATTATTGGTTCTATCACAACATTGGCGATGTAACACAAGCATCATTGTACCATGACATTAGTGACAATGTAACATTAGCATTTTTTGTGCCGTGACACTAGTGGCAATGTAACATAAACATTATTTGTGCCGTGATACTAGTGGCAATGTAACATAAGCATTATTTGTGCTGTGACACTATTGGCAATGTAACATAAGCATTATTGGTGCCATGACAATAGTGTCGATGTAACATAATAATCTAATAAGCCAGTTTTAATATCAGCATTAATACAGCTTTGCTCAAAATCTGTATGCACAAATAAATTTTAAACAAATTATATTATTTTTGAAAATATATGGAAACCTACTGGTAAAGTTCCTTTCTTTAGTAAATTATTAGCACGTTTACCATCTTTATGGAAAACAACATCATCGCATAGCTGTTGCAGAGAAAATTAAACAACCTACTTGATCGACTTGGAATTGTACACTATCAGACATTGTTTTGCAAATGCAATATTGAGGAAAATTCTTGCTATGTTCCCTGAGTTCTGACAACATTTTAAAACATTTGTGTATCCTTTACTTTCAATACCCTTTTCCTTCATAAGGTTTTAAAATATTCTAATTAAGACATATGAATTATTAAACAGTTTGCAGTATGGACTGCAAATGTTTTAGTTGGATTGTTAAACAAACTCTTCCATATGAAGGAAATATACATAGTTCCCTAGCAACAAACATCAAAATAAATGTTGACGTAGATATATCTTTCAATAAATAAAATAAACCATTTAATCAAACATGGTATTTTAAAATAAGCTTTATATACACATAGAGTTTCATGAAACAGACAACCAACTTCTTCCGTCAAAAAAAGTTTGAATACTAAATATTAAATATTTAAACCACAATATGTGTATGTGTGATGTTCTTAATGGAATGATTTTCCAAGATTCGTACAATGCCAAATGCATCTGTGCTTGCGGTGTAATATTTTGCACAGAAATGTAAACAATGAGCCAATCAAATTTTCGTAACGGCCGAAAATAAACTCTTTTTCAATTATTAGATTCTTATGGTGGATTATATTTATATTAGGACATGGAATGGCATCTTGGGCTTCAGAGTTGGCAGATTTATGAGTCAAAGCTACTTCTGATTCTAAATTACGTTTTATTGACAATGGAATCGTAAAAATAATGGACCATTACATTTAGATAAAAACACTTGGTCCCGTGGGCGACAGATCAACGTGCTTTATACGCTTTGAACTTGATCCTTTTCATTGATAATAGTCAGGGAGTTCATCCTTTAGCCGGAATCAATAACAAATTACGACAGAAAATTGCAATGCATGCATCAAGTAATGTGGTTAGATATATTACTGATATTAGAAATAATTTTGTGTACTTATTTGGTGCTAACATGTAAGACCTGGGTTGAACTAAAGCTATGATACCATATCAAATGCCCTCTCCATTACAATGAAAATGTATGATGTATACTGCTGACGACACGAAGAAATAGACTGACTCAACCATGCCGACATTGTCCTTAATACATCGCCAATTCATTTGTACTTAACCATGCGTTTAATTTGGTTTATGCGAACATTTTTATTCTTCTTGTTGTGTTCGTTTCCAAGACACGTGCACCATAACTAAGTGTACAAGGACAGATAAACTGAACAAAGAGAAACTGGGAATAGCTGGATACGTTCTTGCGATAAAGCGGGAGTTCACGATTTTCCGTAACACCTGGTTGGCATTGCTTTGAATTTGTCTTTTTATGAACACGTCAAAATTTTTACACAATTATTGACAATTGATGCACTCTCTTGAAGAGTAAACATTATGTCACCCAAGATGGGCATTTCTCTTAAATTCATAGATGTAAACCTATGTAGCAAGAGACGTTTGAAACGCGTTAATAGCATTGAAATTTCGAAAACTTCATAATAGCTCAAAGGGTTTCTTTCTTTGTTAATTGCACACAGTACCCGTTTATAGCCGGGGGGGGGGCGGGGGCATCTTCTTGACCGAAAAAATTGCGATGAAGTAAAGGACCTCATAACTTAAGTAGCACAGGGGTTCAATTGTCCTAAATCCAGCACTGAAATTTGTACCCTTTTCATTTTCAAGAAACGGTAATTCCCACTAGAACTCGCATGCTTTCGCTTGAGGGGCAAAGTCTGTTAATGATTAAGACATTTTTCCAGAAGGCAAACACATTCTGCAACTTCTTTAGCTTTTATTGTGGTATCAAATACAATTATTTCATGCAAGAAATATAACAACTTATTTTTCATATCAGTCTGTGAATTAGTGTTTAGCTGAAGAGAAAAAAGTTTGATATTTCACTTACGTCATCATGTTTTAATGGCTTCGTGCAGTGTTAGTATTTTGAGTTTTGACGCAAGAGAGCTGCGTTCGAATCCCACTGTAAGATTCTTTATCACTTTTTGTCCAGATGTGTCCTTTCTAACCTAGAATTACGAGAGAGAATTATATTGCTACTCATATTCTCTGTTCGAATGTACACAACAAAAACACAGAACATGAAATTAAATAATAGTCATTACCGTAAGAATGTACACAGCAAAACACAAATCATGAAAGGTAATTAATAGTCATTACCGTAAGAAATCCTGTAGTTCAATGTCTTTTATGTTGTAGCTCGCCAACACGTTTAAACAAAACATGAATAAGATTGCTTGCTTGTTTTGAGTGACAGGATTTCATCGAGTGGAAGAAAAACTTAGATTTCAATCGCTCGATGAAACATATCTTGCCACGAATGACAATGCTGGATTTTTTTAGCACTCAATTAAATATAACCGTTTTAAATTCAATTCAAGCAAATATCACCTGTTCACTATAACGTATGTTGAACACTATATCTCCCAGTTGTCGTCAGTTATACTGTTCTGCTTAGATTATATTTCAAAAAGACATGTTAGCCAAATCGTAAATTGTATATTATAATAACAGAAATATTATATGTAGCGTACAAGAAAATAAAGGCATATTTTATTGTCACACAGAGATCTTATATGGGGAGATTGGTGACTTGCCAGCTATGTAAATAGCATCAATTTTATTCTGTTTCTGCCCAGATGTAACTGGTAAAAATATATAGTTGCTTTGTTGTTTGCTCAGTTATTCAATTCCTCTAATTTATTCATATGACTGTGATTTCATCCTGGTTTAATTAAAGCTAAAATGCCAAAATTAAAGTTACTGAGACAGACATAAAGGATCTATGAATAAAAGCCAATGATCATAAGAGAGCAATGAAAATAATACTTGTCGTGAGTAGATAACATGGACTCGCTTGAATAAAATGACCCTCTGGCTTCTTTTAATGCAACAATCTCTCCAACGGAAAGGTACTTTTAGAAACGTCCATAGATTTAACATTGGAAGACGGTAGGGCCTCAAAGAGAATTAATCATTACGCCTCCTTTTTTTTAAAAAAAAAAATCTATACATGATGAACTAGCGATGGTGGAGTCAACAGAGATATTCCATCACGTCTAGCGTGCATGTGCACTGATTTTAAAAAATAAAAATTCTGAATTGGTTTTAACAAAACGTTTGCACATGTACACTTAGAAATGAATCAGAACCAAAAGATTTAAAAACCCAAAATGGCGGAGACTAAAAGAATTACATAAAACTACGAAACTGACACAGAATTTTCTGGAAACTGGAACATTTAAATAATATGTCCGACACCAGAAGTAATACTAAAATTACGAACCTGACACATAATTTAGCTGAGACTTAAACAAATTTTAAGAACACACTCCATGCATCTTATATTAGAAGGCCAAAATATATACTTCTTAAATACATAAAACAGACAATTAATTTAAATGACAGAAAAAATGTCTCGAATATTGTATTAAAATGGCTGATAAAAACAATATTAATAAAATTGATAAAACTGACACTGAATTTATATCAGATGGAAAAAATGGAACATTATATTAAGATGACTGAGACTAAAGGCAAATTGGCACATAATGAGACTTTAAAAAGCCTGAATATATTTTTATCAATAAAATTATGAAACTGACACGAAACAATTTGCTAAAATTTCCGAGTTTAACAGTAGTATCGAATTACCAACATGACACGGAAACGCAGTACACACTAAAAGCTAACGGGGATATTTTCTTCCAAAATGGCATAGGCTTAAGCCAATCTTAAAAGTAAAGCAAGATAACAAATATACACGGAAATTTTAGCACTGACAAAACTATCCGGAATATTTTATTCCAAGTAATAAAGTTATTCGCAACTGACAAGGAAATTAGTGGAAACCAGAAATAATTGGTAATATTATATTTTTAAGAAAGTAATCCAACTTTGCAAACCGTATTTACAAGGAATTGAAAAGGTGAATATTTTATTTGGAATTACAAAACTGACACCAAAAGTCGGAATACTTTACTAAAAAGAGCAGGAACAAAAAAAACATAGCATCCTAAAATTGAAAAAATAAAAATTGAAAAAAAAATGTTCTAAAATAACTTTTCGAAAGACATTACTTAAAAAATGCACAAACGAAATACTTGCCCGAAAATTTTTGTGTTTTGCAGATACAAAATAGGAATCAACAAACCATTTTTAAACTAAATCAACGTTTTTATTGAGTCCTGCTTTAAAAAACTATAACGTTGGTATTTGAACCCTCAGATCGATACGATACAAATACGACATTTAAAATAAATGTATTTATAAGGTTGACAATGTTGATAAGTGACATTTGGGATCCAATTATCTAGAATGGTTTTATATTCCTTTCGATTGACACTACTTGTTAATGTTAAAGAAATGAGAACGATCACCAAACCAACTACTGGCTGATCATGTAAACAGTCGAACAATTCTGTATTGTTCTTTTTAATAACTCACTTACATTTTTTAAAAAGAAACAAACTAAATTTTATTGAAATTAAGAAATTTGTAATCGAAAAGATCATTAGCTTTTGTTAAGATGATAAATCATATATTCAGGATCAAAGCATAAAATTGACAGCACGAATCTTTGTGTAAATGTTTCTCCTAGCTTGCAAATTTATTTTGATGCAAGCGTATGTACATTTATCTTTGAAACATTTGTTTATTAATTTATTATTCGTTCTTTTCACACATACATTTCGTTTAGTTTTTAATTGTTCAGTACTTTGTTAACATGGTACACAGAGACAATGACCCCTCGCCAAGAAAGCGGAGAGTAGTGGCAATGAGTGGAATGAGTGTGAAATGAGTCGATTGCTGTGTAATTGCCTGTTCAATTCTGACTCATGGATTTCCATTAAGTGATTGTTATTGAATTAGAACAGACAGTACGGGAGACATGTGTATTCCATTTTCAATAATTTATCCGCTTCAGATTACTATTTCAATTATAGTGCTTGTCTTATTCAGTTATTTACACGATACTGTTTTCTATTTTATCGGTACTTTGTCTTTTTCTACTTGAAAAGTCAGTAAATATTTTTTTTTTTACTTCCCAAATATTCAAAAGTTGCATGAAATAACGGATGCACTACTCAGGTATGCAAAGGAATGTCTTAGGGCTAAGCTTAACCCCTTGTTAATGTTATTTGTGAAAGCTTTCGTCGCGTCTTTTGATTAACTATGATCATAATATTAATTTTTTGTGCTATGAACGAATTGACTTTTAGTGGAGAAATGAACTCGTTCGTAGTCGCAAGGGTTTAATGCAATAATAAAAGAAAAACTTTCAAAGAATCAAGTTGGAAAGTTGTGTAAGCTTTAAAATCTGTGTCAACCAATCAATTTGGAAGGTTGTGTAAACTTTAAAACTTTGATGTAAATTGATGAAATTGGTAGATTCTGTAGGCTTTAAAATCTAGATGTCAACCAGATTTTGCAACATCTGACAGAAATCTTTGCAGTTAATAGAGTGCAAGTAAATTGACCAATATTCATTACTGCATATAGATTACCAACTTTAAAGATAATCATTATTATATTCGTTAACCAAAACTTAATTATCTTAGAAAACGGTGTATTTTAACCAAAGTTTTAGGAATAGTGAAAAACCATTTAGATCTAGTTTGTGAGAGATTGTTTAATCAACACTATCGGCTGCTTATATTTTTAAAAAATATTCTTTTCGTCGTATATATTTTATCCCACACATTTAAATCAATAATAACTATTATTGTGTGATCTGTTGGTGTATTCACTGACAGACTGAACATTTGTCTCGAACGCCATATCTGCCATGTAAGATTAAATGGGTATGTAATAAAGCGAATATAAAATATCACGTGAGGTGGAACAATCCAATGAAAATTCAACCCTTACAGCAATCATGTAATAAATATAGGATTTCAAATGGTCAATGATTAAACATTTAATTCATGAAACGAGCTTAATAATTTCAAGCTTGTCAGAGTTTCAAAGATTTAGAATTAAATTATTGGCCCTTTGAGATTATGTTTATCACATATTTTTTATTTGGAAAAAGTTTAGATAGAAAGATCGTGAAATAATTTCGGTTATTCTGTTCAGACGCTTCACTTTTCAGTTGTTGCAAGTGATGTAATAGTCCCAGCTTATTCTTAAACAAACAATGCGCAGTTCAATAAGCGTTATCATTTAAAAGTAAATATTTGTTAACACGTTTTAATTAGAAGAGCAATTGTCTTCCAAAACAACAGAACTTTTGATAGAAACAGCATCATCTTCACGAGTGGTATCATATACTTGCTCGGGTTGAGTTAGACGAGCCAGAGACATCGATTTCGATAAGAATGTTTTCAATGTCTCCACATAAAGTGTGTCCAGTCCACTACAATGTATGTATTATTGTATACAACAGAAAAAGTAACATTTCAGTCGTTGGAGATTACTGTATACAGAAACTGTACGAACTCTGGACTAAAGTATATTAATTCTATATTAATTATATTTGTGACCGGATATTTGCATTATTGGACTCGGACTAGTGCAAGGGTTGTAGAACTATTGTTAGCTGGAACAGTCGCATTTGTCCACATTCTTATCTAAAAGACGAGAGTTATTTATTATTTTAGTTAACATTTAAACTATGATTGTACTAGGTGGAGTGTAATTTACAGGTTTAAATTCTACACCGCCACAGTTCCCTATCCATTGACCCTTAATTTTATTTGTATCAAGACCATGTTTTTACGCCTAAGCCCATAAGGCAATAAATTTTCAAATGACTGCGAAAATAATGATAATGTTATTTTTTAAGAAAAGTTCCAGAAGGCAAATTATGGGAAATTCCCACGGACGCGGCCAGTCAATAAAGAGAATGCCTCGCAAGAATGTCATCGACTCTTTAGAACTATCAGTTGCATAAAGTCATATGTTAACATGTTGACCTAAAAAAAACCATTAAACTGCATGCATGTTGTGCAAAGTGTATCAATTATGAGATGAAGTTGGTTATTGGAGAATAAAATTAAAAGACAGCCTTTATCATCACAATATAGATATATTGAAAGACTTATTCATTTTTCACTTTGGCAAAACTGGGCAAATGTTAAGTGAAGAATACGTTATTCGAGGATTCTAGGTAAGATTCAGAATTAATCAGGGTTTTTAGACCTTCAAATCTTGCTACGGATATTGTGCGAACGTAGTAAAGGTTTTCTTCTTCACTCGATCAATAAAAATTAATACAAAATTATTAAATGAAAATACGTTTGTGCATTCATGCAGCGCACACACATATGC
>QKMX01348019.1:15134-25881 GCA_003401595.1 Venustaconcha ellipsiformis
ATATATATATATATATATATATGGTACTGTATACTTGTTACATTATGAACATCTGCAATTGTTCAAGCAGTTTTATTTTTTTGAAAGGTTGTTTTGTCAACTTATAAACAGATGTTTTTATTTATAAGAAATAATTTGTTGTAAACTTGACCTTCAATGTTATTTCTAATGATTTAAAAATTATATGAAATTTTCCTAAAGCTGATCTTTACTATTGATATACCATCTTTGTTTCTAACATTATATCCTATTGAGAAGGAAAAGAATAATAATCCACCCTATGTGTTGATGTGGGATAGGGAAACCATAATTTATTTCTACATTGTTCCTGTATACAAATTGTGAGCCTTGAGTGTGGTTTGCCTATCACAAAGTCTTTTTTACTTGATCCACATTCTAACCATTGGGTCATGTTTTGATGTCTCAAAGCCTGGTTCATGCATATAAATTCTTACTGTCAGGTTGGGTTCCACACCAGTACATGTGATTTGGCAGGAAGTCTGAATAGCCTTGTTCCTGCATACAAATGTTGACTCGCAGTGCAGTTTCTCTTTCCCAAATTGTGATCCTCTGTGTGGTTTCCTTATCCCAAATTCTGACCTCAGTGCTTACCCTGTCACAAATTCTGTACCTCAGTGCTTTGCCTTTCACAAATTCTGTACCTCAGTGGGAGTTCCCTATCACATACTAGTGCATTTTGATGGATTTTATTATTCTCATGAACGTGTTAACTCAAATATATTAGAAAATAATTTTGATACTGTACATGTAATTTCTGAAAATATATATATTTGAGATGGTTTGAAAATTTTCCAAATTCAAAATTGAAAGGAGGGAAGAAACAGACATTATCTTGAATTTCTGCATATTACTTTTGGTTAATAGAGCATCAGTTTCTTCAAGGGACTCATGTTTATGTGTATTGCATTCAAGTGATTGTATACCAACCTTATGTTTATGTGTATTGCATTCAAGTGATTGTATACCAACCTTGTAAAGAGGACTTGAGAAATGTAAGTTAATGATAATGAATATTTTTCAGCTATAGACATTTATTGAGGTTAATATAGAATTTTATGAATCTGTAAAAATCATTGACCATCAGAAAGCAAAGGTCTGTATGATACATTTTTCAGTTTTTATAACTTGACATTAATTGAAATAAAGGTGTATACTTTTTTATTATTTGGTTTAGTGTCAGACATTGAAACTGAAGATATTTAAAAATAGTGAAAATACCATTACTGCATGATGCTACAGAAAGATGTCATTGTGATGTTATAACAAAATGAATGGGATTCACATGATATTGTATCATCAAGTGTTAAATGTGTTCGTAGCAATAATGTAACACATGTTATATCAGCCTTATACCATTCCAGCTGTCCATAGGCTGTAACCAGCTTCAGAATCTGGACATGTCATATTGTGGGGTTTGGCAGATACATGAACGTGAAGCCCTGTGGACTCTCCCTACATCCCTGACTCACCTATCACTGTGTGGGGTCTTGCTGAGTGACAAAACTATCCTCACAGAGTGTCTCCAGAGACTCAAGAAGCTCAAGTCAGTTCGGTTGTGTGGGGTACCAGCCCTAGATGACAGCTCTTTAGAAAAGGTAGTATCCTACAAAGTAGTACAATTTTAATTTTTAGATTCAAGTAATTCCAATTTATTGACTATCTGGAATAAATGATGGCAAAGTATTTGACCATCATAATGGATGTATAAAGATGTGATGTTGTCAATTTAACTGTTTGAACATATTTAAGGTGTGGAAAAGGCCAATATATTTTGGAGTCAAAAGTCAAGGTCATTGTGACCCAAACACATATGGATTGGAGTCAAAAGTCAAGGTCATTGTAACCTAAACACATATGGTTTGGAGTCAAAAGTCAAGGTCATTGTGATCCAAACAAAAATGGATTTTGCAGAATAGCATGCTTCTTGAGTAAGTTCCTTGGCAAAACTTTGTTTATAGCTTGCACTTATGATAATAAAAAAACTTTAATTCTAAACATCATGTTGAATCTAATAAAGACCATTTGGTCAGCAATCATCCCAAGTTAGAGAGCTATTAAACCGGGATGGGCATTTAGTGATCCTGTTACATTAGTCTTGTTAAATTGTTTTGTATGTTGTAACCAGTTGTAAAGTTAATAATATTGTTGTTGCAGAGTTATCCTTTGTTTTACCAAGAAAGTAATTGTTATACAGAAATTACAAAAGACTTGTCCACTTAATCACAAGAGTGACAGCACCATATTTAACATAATAGATGTATTGTGCAATTAAGCAAATAATATTTGGGTTAATTTTGTGAGATTACAGTTCATAATACAGTTCATAATAAATGCACACTGAAGATGTAGATAACTGTTGCCATCTTGTTGATACTAACTGACCTAATTGAAGTTAGGTCTGTTTGATTATACAGCCAGCTTTTCATTTTAGGAGGCGCATTTACTATTTCCCAACATGGTCATCTAAATAAAACACATGTAAGATCCAACTCAGAGACTGATTTAACCCTAAAAGTTGAATAATATATATTCTTTTATAAGTTGGACCTGCAAACTGCTTCTGCTGTTGCATAATGCACAGGCAAATCAAGGTCTGTGCAATTTATTAAGAGTAAGCAGTAGAACAAGCAACATTAACTCAGATCTTCTGGTGAATTGTGTTATGGTAGATCAGGGTGTGTGTTGTTTCCAGTTGGACCTCCATTAAAAGCAATTATAAATGATGGTAAGGAACTACCAGAGATACATGGTAGTATGTTCCAAGAAAATTGTGAAAGTTCTGGATAATTTTTAATAGATTTTGTTTTTCTCACATGGCATGGCAGGATTGAGACACAAGACTCGTAATGGATATTATGATTTGAGTATTTACTACAGAGTGGTGTTTGCACTTATTTAGTCATGTCTTGGTATTATACTGAATATGGTAGAATTATATTCATGTTAAATTTATTAGTTGCTTCATTTGGCAGCTCCAGTACAATATTTCAATATTGAATTTATACTTGGGGCATGGAGTATAATTAAATCATCAGATTTAATTATTGAAAATGAATATAGAGCAAAATAAATTCTTACACCTTACCTGTTACACATGTTATGACTCTAGGCCTTAAAATACATAATGGAAAGAAATGAAACTAACATTTAAGTAAAATCAACAAGTATAAAAAATGAACATGACTCTTACAGTATTTAGAATTAAGCTGCAAATAATCCTAAATGTCCCATCACAAATCCAAAAAATAGAATGTTCAAAATGAATGCTTCAGTCTTCATTATCCTGATATAACAATGATGCAGTCCAGAATGTCTTTGAATGAGTTCACAGAAATACAGAATAGGGCATAATAATCGAAAAATCAATGAGCACTTTAGTAATTCTAATGAATATTTTAAATAATTTCTCTCATATTATATCTGACAGATGGATTTAAAATGGGAGTTAATTATTTGTTTATCAAATCCCTTTTTATACACAGAATCATTCCAGCATAAAATTCCATTATAATTGTAAATAAGATTGAGCCCAGAATGTTTCAAACTTAAATGCTATGTAAGCATTCTATTTCAGCATACAGTCATGGACAAAAGTTAGCTATATAAGCATCCAGTTTACAACTTACAATCATGGATAAAAGTTAAACACACAAGATAAATGAAATATGCACATGTCTTTTGTCACATTTAGTTTTTCATTAATGTTGGTCAGTTTGTTTAACATTATAATCAACTTGCTATTAGCACTTTCATACATTGGAAGGATCCATGACCATTAGTTGCATAACCTATTTATTGACATGTAGTTGGGATCACTTTACATACAGTAGAAAATTACCTCCAAATTAACTGTCAAATACATAGTTGAGACTAAAAGTATAAGACTGAGAAAGTGTCAGTAGTGTATTGAATATATTTGTCATGGACCCGTTTGAACTTGAAAACTTCTTTGTTTTTTCTTACATGAACTAAACAGGTACCCTATAATTAATTTTATTACCCTGGCAATTATGAACAGGTGGGTACTGAGTACCTGGGAACCTGTTAATTAACAGCTTTAACTAGATGTAGACTTTGCTGCTGCCATTAATTTAGTAGAAGGTTTGAAGATCATGCAAGTGTCATTAAGGACTGACTTGTTAGTATTGGTCATGGAGGATGGGATGAGGATGAGGGGGAAACTATTTTTTCTAACCAGGATATGTTTGTTTATATTCTCACAAGATTTTTATGGTCAACTTAATACAGTAGATAGAATTAGTTATTTTTGGTTTGATGCTGTTTGTGGGTCAGAAATTACCCTTCTCCATAAAAATTCAGTCCCTCAACCCATCCCAAATTAAATTGTTCTTCTCTTCATGTTAACTTGCACATAATAAGAATTTCCCATTTCATTTTTGGGGAGGAATTGGGGTATTCTTTCTGATCAGGATTTTTTGTTTCATTTACATTGAAGATTAGTTATATTTTTAAGCTACCAGGTAATATAATGGATGTAGATCTTGTTTTCTATTAATATGAGCAAGAATATTTTTGGAGTCATTTGGAGGATTGAAAATAATTTTTGAAACAAACCCCAGGTTTCCTCTCCATTTATGAAAATTCAGTTGTGGATCTAGTGATCTAGGAACATTTCCTTACTCAGGGTTAAAAAAAAAATTGCCTTACAACTGCAGACTTCAGACTGTGCACTGCTACAAACTATGAAATAACATATGTTTCTTAGCTTTTCTGTCATGACCTGTTGATCATTGTTTAAATGAGTTACTTTTGGGATTGCGATCTAAGTTTGTGCATTGTCTTGATGATGGGTGGCATTTGCAGTATGTGCAAGAATAAGGTGCTTCACGAAATCAAACTCTGTTAGCAAAGGGTTCTGAAATCAGTTTTGCAGGGCTTTGCTCATGTTGCAGATGGTTTATTCTTTCCATGAATCATGAGAGCATTTCAGCATATTGCCTTAGAAAATGCATCACACTTCCACACTATTCCATCTACCAAAATAATCATGTTTGCATTTTATAAAATGAATCACAATCCCACTTCTAGGAAACACTGCTAATAATCATTAATAAAGATGGCTGAAACATTTTTATTCAAGCATGTCTTCAACATGCAGCTCTGGTTTTGCAAACTTCAATTAAATTTAGTTGTACCACTGTGTACTTTGCCTTTGCAAATTAGTTTAATGGGCTCTCCCAGAGCACTGCTTAAAGGACAAAAATCTCCCTAGCTATTGTTAGTTATGTAATTTGTGCAATTGTGGATGTTTATATCTGATTGCCTATTTATTTTCATGAAATTTGTGTCAGATAACCTATATAAACTGTCCTATGTCATTAGGCCTATTGCTTCTTGTTTATACAGGTTATGGGTATATATTATGATGTCAAGAAAGCTCTTGCTTCATAAGATTTTATGGAGTTTTCATATGGGGTGTGGTGGGAGTCAGATATTGTGCTTTTGTGTGACATGTCATGTATTGGCAAGAGTGCTACAGGAACTACAACAAGAACATAGTTTTTATACCAGTTTATTAGTTAGGTTGTTTCAAATTGGTGTTGTTATACAATAGGTAGGAATCTGTTGTGTATTGTATGATTGTGTTGTGCACCTCCGGCTTATCACCATCAGTGTAAATTTTTTTGTTCCTGGTGCTTAACAATTTAAATTAGGCTGATTGTTAATAGAACATGAGGAGTAATTTAAACCAGTCTAGGTTTGATCAGTCAGACCAATGATTTAAACCAGTCTAGATCTGATCAGTTGGACCAATGATTTGAAGCAGTCCAGACCAGTATTTTAAACCAGTCTAGATCTAATCAGTTAGACCAGTGTTTTAAACCAGTCTAGATCTCATCAGTCAGACTAATGATTTAAACCAGTCTAGTTCTGATCAGTCAGACCAATGTTTTAAACCAGTTTAGATCTCATCAGTCAGGCCAGTGTTTTAAACCAGTCTAGATCTTATCAGTCAGACCAATGATTTAAAATAGTCCAGACCAGTATTTTAAACCAGTCTAGATCTGATCAGTCAGACCAGTGTTTTAAACCAGTCTAGATCTGATCAGTCGGACCAATGATTTAAACCAGTCCAGACCATGATTTAAACCAGTTCAGATCTGATCTGCCATACCTAACATTAAGAGTTCTCTGGAACAATTTTGGTTGGAAATAAGATGCAAGAAGTCATCAATGCTAGTGTTAGTGTTGAAGTTGCCAGCTAGACTTGAACAAATCCCTGATAACAGATTTATAATCTTTATATTTTAGACTTAAAGTTTTATACATTTAGTTTATATTTCATTCCTTCATTCATGATAATGTTTTATTGAAATCATAAAAAGTTTATAAACAGATCATTTGGTAAATGACTTTTTATTGACATGGGTAAGGTCAAAAGATTGTGAGCATCTTCTTGTTCCTTTTCTTTCTGATGGCTTCAATATGAGAAATATACCTACATGTACATATATATCTTATTTACAGATACTGCAGTACACAGGGGCTTGTTTACTGGAGTTGGACCTAAGTGGGGGTCAAGGAACAGCCCTTACAGATGCAGGATTAGCCTTTGTGACCCAATACTGTATCCGGCTGGAGAGTCTTGCAATTAGCTTATTGAGAAATGTGACTGGTATCTCACTGATCCCCATCTTCCAAAATCCAGAAAGGGCTGCCTGCATCAAATCACTTTTCCTTAGTGTCAGAAATGTACATAAACTAAATATTTTGTTACAGATTTTGTTTACTATTACTAAAATGATATAATTATTTGGATTGCTAATTTTAGAAGTAGGGTTTATGTAAGTATGGAACATGTTCATTTTTAGTCAGCAAGGGATTGTATTGTAAAATAATTAGGTTATCTTATAAAATCAAAACAGAGAGTTACAATTCATGCCAAGCAGGAACTGAATCCATGCTGAGAGAGGCAGCTCTCTTGCACCAATTCCCTAACCTGCATGGCTGTGCACCTTTCCACAAAAAGGGGATGCAAACAAAGCCAATAGATAGGACTTGTAGTGCATGAAAACTTACTTGCTAGGCAGGTATATATTAACACTTGTCTGTATACACAAATCAAGTGAATTTCTTACTAGGGGTGCAAGGTATGTGCATGAAATTATGATAATAAATGTATATAAATCAAACTGGGAATATACTTATCCCAGGGTACCACATTATGTCTTTGATGTGTGATAATATAGGTTGGATAAACAAGAAATTTGTAGCCCCTTAGAAAATATTTTAGTTTATAAATTCTGCACTCTTTAAATATTGATGTCTCAGACATTTTAGACACAATATTAATATTTGCAGTTTTCATAGTTTCATTTTGACAAACAGCATTAAAAATAAATACATGTAATATCAGTAGCATAATGCAAACACAATTCTCCTTCTCCAGGGTGTCTATGACCTTGATCTTTGTACTTGTGACCTTTTATATCAGTAGTTTTTTTTCTTTCCTTAAGGTCAAGTCATTAATCCAAAAGACATTTTGGACAAACTACATGGTCCAGAACTAATTTAGTATGAAGACCAGAATTAACATATTTGAAGGGATTATCACATCTCTAATATGAAACCAGTTTAGCATAAATTTGATTCATAATTCATTGAAACACATTGATATTTATTAATCTTGCTGGTGTAAGTTCACTTGGATAGATAATGGCCCCACCCTGATATCTGTCCATTTGTCTGTCATGACTTGAACACAGTTGTAATTATTTAGCACACATAATGGTGCATGTGATAACATTAAACTTTGTAGCACAATAAATGTAGTTTTTACACCATCTTGTCTGAGAATGTTGGGTGCATGGAATGTGAAAGTTTACACTGAGTTTGAATTTGTTTTGCAAATACTGATTGTTAAATGGGAAAATTTGTATGGGCTATATTGTTATTAACTATTTTGGATTTTAAAAAATGTTTAATTTAAGCACAGCTTTTGTGAAATAATTGTAAACCTTGTAATTCTTTTCTGGATTACATAAATGTGTAGTGACTTCCTTCCTGTGCAAAATATTGTATAATCAATTAGGCAACATTATAGTATAATGCAGTGTCATGGAGACTACCAAGTTGATGAGGACAATGTGTGATGATTTCCTCCCCATACAAATATTATTTAATCAGTTAGGCACCATAACAGTATAATGCAGTGGAGTCTAGCAAGTTGATGAGGACAATGTGTGATGATTTCCCCCCATACAAATATTATATAATCTATTTCGCACTGTAACAGTATAATGCAGTGTCATGGAGTCTACCAATCTGATGAGATTTGTACAACTTACAAATATTGGATAGAATTATCTCCCTTGATATATACAGTCCTCTAAAAATCTGAACAACTTCTGAACTTAAATCTTACTCAGCCATAAAAGATTTTAATTTAGACTTTTATTTTGTCTCATGGTATTCTCTGTAGTAGGGCATTTTTTTTTTTAAAGTTAATTTAGTACTAATTAAGTTTGTAACATATTTGGAAACTTGTGTAAAGATTATGACTCGACCATTTTCAATATATTTCTTGAAGAGTTTGATTTTGTAATTAAATAAAGTACCAGAAGACTTTCCAAAATAATCCAAGGCTAAAAATATATTAGACTATAGGGTGAACATGTTTGTTTGTCTCATTTAAAACCTACAGAAAGGTTATGCAATCTGATCATTTGCTGAACACATAAAATGTATACTGATTTTCTAAGGCATAATAGTGAGACTAGTTCCTTGTAGAAATATAAGTTCAAATAAGATTTTTAAAATTTATTGAGGTATAAGTAGAAAAGAGCATTGATGCATCATACTTTTTATTTTTATAGCAACTGCTATACTCCATCATCATCAATCCCCACACATTTTATATTTTCCAACCACTCCAATACCTCCTCCTCATCCCAGAGGTTACTACAACACTCTCAGATAGTGCCCCACATATCATAATACAAAATCCATCTTCTGGCTATGACTATATATAAACTTTGATCATATGATATTTGAAAATGTTGCATATCTTGCCTTTGACTCATCCTGGTGATCCAGTGGAAGGGAGCCAGTGATACTCCCTTCCATCCCAACCAAACCTTTGCAGATGTTACTTAAATGCAAAGTAGTGGGAATTTCCTCCTAGAAGATTTTAGATCAGATGTAATGGATAGACATTGTCTATTTTTGTAATGCTTCAAGCCAAAAGTATAGATCTGATATCCAGATCTCTTTGTTCTACTTGTGTTTTCAAGCCAAAAGTATAGATCTGATCTGTCAGAGCATTAAGTGAAAGTAAATCTTGGTCTCTTTGTTCTACTTGTGTTTTCAAGCCAGAAGTATAGACCTCCTGATCTATCAGAGCATTAAGTGATGATAGATCCAGGTCTTTTTGTTCTTCTTGTGTTTTCATGCCAAAAGTATAGACCTGATCTGTCAGAGCATTAAGTGACAATAGATCCAGGTCTCTGTTCATGCTTAATAAGTGTAAAATGTAGGTCTCCAGATGTGTCAGAGCTTTAAGTGACAGCATTTCAAAGTCTCTGTTCTTCTTTCTACTTTGGACTTCAACAAAGAGTGTAGACCTCCTAACTGGAAAGTAACAGTTGATATTATATCCAGATACCTGTCATAGAGTTTCAGGCAAAAAGCATAGACCTCTTGGTCTGATAGAATTTGGCAGCTACGGGATTATTTGTTTTATTCTTGAAACAAATGAGTGTATTCAAGGTTTAGGAGGTAATAAATTCACTACCAGTTTACTAGGGTGTATGGAATATTTTGATTGAATCTGATATACACCCTTTGCCTTTGACTCATTTAGAATAGGGTCCACCCTTTGCCTTTGACTCAGTATGTACAGGGTCCACTCTTTTACTGTGTAAAGGGTCCACTCTTTGCCTTTGACTCAGTATTTATATGGTCCACTCTTTTACTGTGTAAAGAGTCCACTCTTTGCCTTTGACTCAGTATGTACAGGGTCCACTCTTTTACTGTGTAAAGGGTCCACTCTTTGCCTTTGACTCAGTATGTATTGAGTCCACTCTTTTACTGTGTAAAGGGTCCACCCTTTTGCCTTTGACTCAGTATGTGTAGGGTTCACTCTTTTACTGTGTAAAGGGTCCACCCTTCGCCTTTGACTCAGTATGTATTGAGTCCACGCTTTAATTTAGACCCGTCATTTTTGTCATGGAGTTATGATTTTCCAGTGTTTCTAAGAAACATCAAGAATTAATCAAATATTATTTTTATTTCCATTCCAGTTGGACTCTGAGATGTTGTTCTTTGTAGCAGAGTCATGTCTGAACTTGGAGAGACTGGAGGTATCAGGAGTCTTCTGTGTCAATGATAAGCTTCTTTTCAGTCTAAGTGAAGGTTGCCCACGCCTTGAGGACTTAGGATTAAAAGGATGTACACAGGTTGTTAGGACATAGCCACATACATAATTTGTTTTCACATTGCATCATTCATATAGTCTTTTTGTAGAACCATTGCATATATTTAGTATTGGGAGTCATGGTATCATGACAGGACCTAGATAGTGCAGCAGTAATGTGCTGCTTTGCACCTCTGTAGTTTTAGGTTTGATCCCCAGTTCCAACATGTAAGATTCCAAATATTTTTGTAAAGATTTAATGATATTATAAGAAACGAAAGACAGAAATGATATGGTATTCATTTTTAGAGTGTATATATATATATATATACATATATACATATATATATA
>QKMX01348024.1:1096-12765 GCA_003401595.1 Venustaconcha ellipsiformis
CACCCCACCCCAACCATATAGTTCGTCACATTACCTCTTTAGGTGAGTTGTTCAAAATTACAAACGCACGCGCGCACGTTCATCTTGACAGGTAGTTTAATGTAAATCCCGCCTTGTTTTCGAAAATCCCTTGTGGGATTACAAGCAATCATGTTCCACAACCACGACATTAAAGAAAAAAGAAATAGTGATAGGGAAACAATTATAAGAAAATAACCCAAGACTAGGTGTAGAAGATAATTTTTTGGGCAAAATACAACAAGTTACAGAGCATATACAGACACACAACGACCTTTAAAATCAATACAACCTAGTATAATGGTATAACTTCCTTGTAAACATACCATATTTTCCACTAAAATAACTTAAACTGGAAATATCAATTGAATGAATACTATTGAAAAGGTAAGTGGGCATGTATTTTGTACTTTATCGCCATAGATTTGTTTCCGTTATCGTTTCTTATCTATCATTACTTTTATGACAACAGAATGAAAATTCAATGAGAACTCCACAAATCTTGTCCCAGCCATTAAACCATAGGAAAACAATATCAGAAATGAGAAATGTAATTTCTAAATCAGACAAATTTGAGGTATGTCGTGCCTAATTCAGAAAGCGGATTTGCTCTTTTCTCTTCTCACGTCATCGCTCGTTATCTTCTGAAAGCTCATGACATTTTCATTAAGGTGGGAGATGAGAACTCCGGTGAATGCGTTTCAGTGATACTTAGGAATCTGTTTAACCTAAAGAAAGTGCCAAACTCTCTCCCCACCCCACCCGTATCTGTGTGAGGAATCTTCAAAGATAATACGATTGGTTTCAGTCTTTAGAAGGATATATTCTATTGTAGTTCTCTCGTTAGATTAATGATCTACTCCTTACACTGTTCATGAAATCAATGAGTCACGTTGCACAAAGTATCCGATTTTAATTAGATTTTTATGCTCTTAAAGCGCTTTGTCCATGTTTTTCAGACATGACATTGCATCTCCAATACCATCACACTTCATACATATGGCATTTCGCAGTTAGAATAGAAATATAGACACTGACAATTCCAGTGCGATAATCCACAATATCGCACATGTCCAAGACAGGATACATTAAACTTATGCAGATGAAGAAATTGTTAAATTATTTGGATTATTGACATCTTACAAGTAATACTCGTGTTTGCAGACATCTTTTCCTGTAAGAAACTATTTTCAACTGGTACTTGAAAACAGAGATGTGGCTGGGATCTCTGTCAGGTATATAATGCCTCAGGTAATTAAACTATATATTGCTCTGGAAACAGTAAGAGACTGTATCGTTTGTGCATTGGTCAGAAACAGTGTAAAAAGAGTATCAGATAAAAAGATGCATATACCCATAAACAGGTCGATATTTATCAGTTTTTCTGCTCTTTTTCTGTACAATCTTTGGTCTGTAGAATTGTTATTAAATACTGCTATTCCGTAGGTGTTGCTTCAACCTTTCTGGAGTGAAACAAAAATAAAGCAGATTTTTCCAATGAGTAAGAAGTAAACCTATTATTATAAAATTTGTTACATTCAAATCCCGAGCATATAAGAAATATTTATATCACAAAGTTCTCTTTTCATTTGTCAGGAGTCATTATGACGTAACGGTTAGCGTACCTGACATGCGACAGGAAGGGGCAGGTATCAATCAAGCCATCAGATCAACCTGAGTCGGCAAAGCGCCTTACTCTAATTCCCTCGAACTAAATAACCTTCACTGACGTTAAAGACCGAAACAAATCTTTTCATTTCAAAGAAAAGAAAAACTGTTAAGGCCAAAGTTCATACTTCTAATGATTCACTTCGTTAAATTTTTAGATGCTAGCTAATTGTCACGGGAAACTCATGCATTACCTCAGGATTGACTGTATAAATCGAACGGTTCCTCTTCCGCACCAGAAGAATCGCTCCACAAGTAATCAAAGCTACCAGGAGTATTCCAACTAAAACATGATACGCAAAATATGTATTAAATTTAATTTTTGCAGTATCCTGATGGGAAAGTATTGCTCGAAACCAAAATTAAACGTCATCAACAGAAGAAATGATTTTATCTCTTAACAAAGATCAAAGTCAAGTAATTTTTTGACATTGTAAAGTAAATATCATGATCACGTTAAATTATGTCCGAGAAGATATGTGTGCATATAGGATAATTTCCTAACAAATATCACCAAATTAAATACAAATATGCTAATGAGATTATCTTGTTAATGTGATGCGAATATTCCTTATTACTCGTTTATATTTGGTAGGTGGTATTCCCCACCGACTTAAAAGACTTACCTATTGCACCGACGATTATTCCTACTGATGAGCCGCTACCATTAATAAAAACTTGTGGTTTAGAAATAAAAGCATCTTGTATCGCAGGGCAAAACACTTCTTCCTTGAGGTCACCTGAATCTGCAAGTTTTAAAATGTGTAGGCCAACTTATTATGCTTGTCAGTAATTTATTAATTTATAAATGTTTCTTTACTGTAACGTAAAGTGTGAAAATTCATTAGCAGTTCTGACTAATTTCTTTAAGATGTCATTTACTGACAAAGGCAAAATAAATCGAAAATGGATAAACATGTATTATTATAGAAATAATACATGTCGACAAGTTTATAATGACCACAGAAGATTTTACCTACGAAGAAAATTTAAATACACTTGATATATTGACCTAATTTGATCTAAAACTTATGGTGAATAGAGAGAATAACTAGTCAAGAATGAAACGAGAGAAACCCAAATAAGGTAAGTTCTTGCTAAGGAGGTCAATCATTGCTTTGAACAAATACGTACTGATATCTTTACATGTCGTTTCAAGCAGCTGAAGGATTTCCAATTTCTTGAAAGGCTCCTGCATCTCATCCAACACCACGAATTGGACCTCATAGGCGTTTTCTAGCTCTGCTATATCAAAGACAAAAACTTCCATGCTTCCATTTGTGTTTCTCTCGGGAAATACGCCAGCTTCTCGTCTTGCTCTGCCACTGATATTTGCCTGACTAATACCCGATAGTTTCTCCACAAGTCGACCATTGTTTTCGACAAAATCTATCAATCTTCCTTGGATAGATAATTTATCAGCTTGTGCTAGTTTTTGAAGTTTTAAGTCCAAAACGTACTGATCTCGAAGTAGACAGAAATCTTCTCTTATGTTAGCTTTTGCTACACATATATGGGTATCATTGCATTTCGCATTGATACATGTTTCCTCAAAATACTGGCATCTGATACCCTTATATCCAGGACTGCACGTACAACAATATGTAAGATGTGAATCCACACATGTTCCGCCATTATTACACAATCCGCGTACACAGTCATCCATACTTGCAGAACACCTTTCTCCGGTCCATCCTGGTAAACATAAACATTTAAACTTTTTAAAGTCATTATTGTTACTACTGGTCTCCGAGTCAACGTTAGGTATACAGGCGGCTCGATTTTCACACGGATTTGGATTGCATGGATTAATTTTGCTTTCGTAGATTTCACATCTCTCACCTGAAAACCCCTTATTACAACGACAAACAAAACTGTTTATGTCGTCTATACACACGCCACCATTGAAGCACACCTCTTCATTTCGACCCACTTCTAACGGAGGTGACGATTTGCAATTATCTATCTTTTTACATATAAATCCGTCCCCTTCATAGTCCGCATTACATGAGCACAGGCTATGTGTACTGTTCAGCGTCAAACAGGAAGCATTTTCATCGCATGTTTTACCATCTTTTAAACACAGATTATTAGATCTCTTTAAATATATAGTAATTTCTTTTGTTTTTGTTTCTAATGTTTCAACATTTTTCACTGCAATTATCACGTGCACAGAGGTAACTTCGACATCCTTCGCAGAGTTAGCTAGAACTAACAATGACCTGTTTTTTATTTCAAACAAACCTCGATCATCCTTAGTTATAAGAAAGACTATGTCTTCTTTAAGAGTTAAGTTTCTGTCGTAAAGCTCACCGATAATTGTCCCAATGGGTTTATCTACAGAAAGTTCTTTGTTACCAATAAGTATCTGCGGTAGTTCGTGGTCAACTATTTTCATTAGCGTAATTGGCAATGTGAAATTCTGTTGATAAGTTAAGATTGGGTTACCATTATCCGCAACAGTCACAGTGAATTCAATACTTGGATCGGGTTTGTTAAGTGAATCTGTTGAAATCTTTTTATTCAAGACCAAATAAGTCCCATTTTTCACCTGCAAGTAATAAACAAAAATAAAATTGGGCAGCATAAATGAGACGAATTCTGCATAATTTATCAACACTATCAATTCAACTCAAATTGCATAAAACACTTCTTAAAGCCTATTTCATGTTCACATAATAGGTTTTACTACAAGAAGTGCGCATTACTGCATAGGAACGTTTATTTCCACAATTGTCTTACTTACTCGTAAATTCGGTTCCAAGCCACAATCTCTAACGAAGCCCCTTGCTATAAATCAGTCTCACGGGTGTTTTGTGCACAACTACAAGCAGCCCCAATTACATCCACAGTATATAATAATTTTACCCGTTACGATTTAGAAGACGTTACCTTAATATAGCCTCATGCATCAAGCCGTTAAATGCACGAAATACTCAAGAATGCAAGATACATATAACAATAATTACACCGAACTGGCACCTGTTCAAAAACATAATCGTTATATGTGGGATTCTGTGGAATTCCACATTACCTATAACTGTGACCGAATTGCACTTTGGAATCCTTTCTCCCTAAATGTTTACAAATTATCGCACCATTCTTGCTGTTACACCATTATGTTCACATCGACTTTAATCTATTATGATGTTTTCAAATGACTGTAAGCTTACCTGTACTAAGTCTGAGTTTGGTCCAGTGATCGAATACAAATGTGTTTGGTTTTCGTCTGGGTCCTCCACTGAAAGATGTCCAATTATATAACCGATGTTAGCATCAGCAACGATCGTTCCCGACCCACTTATCTGTATTGATTCCGGTCGCTCGTTAACGTTGTCAACTTCTATTGATAGTTGCTGTAAGTGAATATAAAACCTCTGGACAATGTTATTTTTTTTTTCGTCTCGAAGAACACATTAATTATGCATCATAACAGTTTTTAATATTTAATGGTTTTAAAACGACATGAACGTTTGTGGTTAATATGGCCGACCGTATTTATAATATTCCATGTATTTTGAACTGTCGATTGCATTTTATTAGACTGGTACAAGTTACTTTTCATTGACAAAATAAACACGTTTTGAAACTGTAACTTAAACGTTTAAAAAGCTAGAATACCGTATTCAATTTACATATTTCCATATGCGCTGCAGAAAAGATCGCGTATTCTCGAAACATTCTGCGTACAGTTAGGTTCGACCTCAGAAACTTAAAATTTGATATGATTTTTGGAATAAATCCTTGTAATCGAAAACTGAGTTTGTTATTAGATGGAAGTATAGCTTCATCCTAATGATAGCTACAGAAGATGAAAGTTTTCTGACTTTGAACCTGAGCTGACGTTTTCTTATTCAGAAACTTTTGAAAAAACATGGTCAGGTACTTGACATGAATATTTTCACTACAATTCTATAATAAACTTGCAAATAGTGAAGTATCAGTGCGGTTCTATTTCATTTTGCAAAGCATCTAGACCAGTTTTATCATTCTTTGTGGGAGATACTATGTTAATGAAATAAAGACATATTAATAAAATGACAACACATGCCTTTGTTATGTAAAATTCTCCATCAGTGCAATAGATCTCAATTATAACCATGTTCTGCCTTTCATAATCGAGCTCCCCCAAAACAATGAGGTTTGTTTGATTGGATTCGTCTCTTACAACACCAAATACACTCCCATCTGGATATATTAGACATGAATTTTCTTGGCCTTTGTCCGGATCATCGACTTCGATTGTTGCTATGCTTGTTTGCACTGCAGTATTTTCCGGAACGGTCTTGAAAGAGCTGATAATAATGTCTTCTGGAGGTTCGTTTTCATCAATTATTTCTATAAGAAATCCGACCTGCAATGAAAATTGCTTAGTAGTCAGGTATCATATTTTGATTAGAAATTAAGGTAATGTACAGCCTTAAAAAGGTCTTCTGCAAAGTCTTTCTCTTATTTTTTTCATTTATTTTCTAAACTACATTTGACTTTTTTGAATTCAAACGTAGAAGTAACACTGTTGATATTTTGCGAAAAAAATATTTTGAAATCTTAAATGAGAATGAAATGTATATCTAGAATTTTTAGCAAAACAAATTAAATAATACTTCCGTCCTAACCTTTACAAAATCTCCACATTCCAAATATGTTTATTTTGTTAGATTTAATCTTGACACATCAAAAGGTAAATCGCCTATTGGTCTAAAAAGCAAATTTGTACAATCTCCCTACTTAAAAATACAGCCTTTCATCTTTTTTGTATCGTACAAGAAACTTTAACTAATTATTGATTGAACAAGCTCTGCAGGACATCAAATAGAAAAAAGGGACGCAAATGTAATGTAAAGCAAAACATGCATTATTTATGGATGACAAGAAAATTTTATCACATGATAACACCTTCTTTATTTTTAATAAAACTAAAATTTATTTACGATTACTTACTTTTTCAAAAAAATTTAAAAGTGAGTTTTTATATTAAATTCCTCCCAACAATTAGTTTTTTGAATTTTTGAAATTCTGTTATGTTTATTGGACATTATTTTAAGATATGTACAGTTAACGAGAGGATGACAGCCTGAGAGAGAAAACAGGGCCAAGTGAGTGATGGGAAATGCCTGAACAGTTTTAGAAGGTAGTCCATTGTCCGCTGAGTTTACAAACACGTGTAGTTTATCCAAGGTTTCATAGTCGGGCGACTTCTTCCCCACAACGAGATTATAGCCATTTATGTCAACATAACCTGAAGTAGATAATGCATTAAAAAAGGTTTAATTTTTCGATATGTGAATGGACTAGACCAGCTTTACGACATATATGTATCAATATACTCACATGTGAGTCTTCTTAGATGTCTTGCACAAAATTTGGTCTCGTTATAAATTTCATTTTAGACATCTGACTTTTACAATCTAAAATTTATAAAACAAAACTAAAGTTTGGAATTTTTAATTATCAAGTGTACCTTCATGTTATATGCAGACTACTACAACATAAAAATAAGTGTCTGTTTCGAAAATGTGTAAAAAAAATCCACTTGCTATTTGAAATTTCCTATCCTATACATAAAACAGTATACAATTATTACCATATCTAATACACATGCAATCACTTGTGCAGCTAAGGTACGACAACACAATAATGTACCATGTCATTTTAAGGCTGATGTTGTTTGACTGGAATACACGCAAGCAAATATGGAATCAAACTGGACTTGGATTCCTGCAACGAAATTGGATGGGTAATATGAACATGCTACCTTGGAGTAATACTGATACAATCGGAGATGATCTACCGTTGGTAACATTAGAATCCACGAGGTTGTAGATGAACGTTTGTCCCCTGTCTGGATCCACGGTGTTTAGTGTGCCAATGACAGTCCCTGGCACTGAGTTTTCCGCAATACTTGTGATGTCCAGGGTTATATTCAACGGTGCCTCGTTTTCATCTGCAATCTGTCAAGATCATCAATCATTTACTAGTACTTTAAATTATTAAATCCATGTCTCATTCAGATCACATAAATGTATCTTTTTTAAATCCATTAGCAAACATACATGATAAAAAAAACCGATGCATGGCATTATAACAGGACATGTTGGGCAGAGAATTCAGTGGATCAGTTGTCTATCAATGAAAACGTTTAATATTAATGATAAAATATTTTGCAAAGAATGGTTGTTATAGAAATTTTTCTTACTTCCAAAACAGTATTTTGACAAGAATAAATTTGCACGTTGTTGCATGTAGCCTGTAATTCTTATTGAACTGAATCTTATTTACAACAGATTATTTGCAAACATCGCGCTCATTAGCGAATTAAATGTTGATGAAAAACGTACTTATAATAGTCTAGATTTGTTCAACCGCGAATGGATTTATTAGTGATTTGTTCAATCTCGAATGGATCATCCTAAATTACTTCCATTGAGTGCCACATGTTGATTTGACTGGAATACTGAGGTCATATTCCTGCGTGACATTATCTCTCTAATTTTAGTCGGCCCAACAAAGAACATGATTGTACAACATTAACATTACCTTTATCAGGAAGTTCTCTGTTGTCGATGCTCCATCACCATCCACAGCCTCTACTGTTATATAATATGATTGTTCCTTTTCAAAATCAAATTCTGTCTGTGCTACCAATGTTGAGTCTCCTTTGATCGAAAAGAACGATGAAGCATTCCCTTTTATGGATAATGTCACCTTTAAATTTAAAAAAAAATAGATATAATTTACAACAAATGTACTGTCCTTTTGTTAAGACTATAATATCTGTCTTGTATATTATTATAATACTGGTGGATCACATAAAGAAAGCTCTTGTGAATAAAAATATTTAGTTATGCCATATTTTCATGACACACTGGAAGTTAACCACAGTCAAAGTAAAATATCATCTTTCATTTAGACATAATTTCATTAGGTGAAGCTTCACACACTGAGAAACCAATTTTTCTTAGCAAACTATGTTTCTTCGAGAATACTTAACCAATCATAATACCTTAGTTGAACTACTACTACCTCACATATCCAGCCCTCCCAGATACTACTTTTACATAAATGGAGCTAATGTTGTCTGCCGGCCTATGTGGCAATCAGGCAGAGTGATATTACCTTCGTACAAGACTTGGCGGCAAAGCCTAAGAACCTATCAGTTATTACTGGAGCGGAAGGCACGCTCTCTATTGATGTAACTGCAGAGAAGCTGAGAGGGTGTACGAGTATTATGACTGGGTAAGTATTCTCGAAGAACCAAATTTTACTTGGAAAAAATTTGTTTCATCTTCAAATAAGTTACCCAATCTTGATACCTTTGGAAAATAGGTACGAGGTAGAGGGATTTATATCTAATTAACCCGGAGATGCCATCTCCGGTCTCATAAGGTATTGAGACAGCTTCAAGGTAACCCGATTAGAGGGGACTCCATCTGTCAGGTAGTAACTTGAAATGGGAAACATTTTCCCCCGCAAATTCAGCGGAAGTCGTAAATCCGCGTCTTAAGAAGCTGTAAAAAGATCTGGAAGGGTGACCTGTTGAGTTGTGAGTATAGGTCAGATCGAAATACGCCTTCTGAGATGACATTTCTGAGATGAAAGCTACAGAATATAGTCCGATCGCCATCCCACAGCCTTGATGATGTCGGCTAGTGAACAGCTCTGGTCTGATACTCGGTTGGTGGAAACTACACGAACATAGTGAGCCGAAGTGTGTAATAAGTTCATTGAGCTGGGGTTATTTTCCTATATGCTGAGTGAATAATTCCATTACTCCAAGACGGGATAGTCGGTTCTGATAGCTATCCTGTCCTTTTATGAGATGTAGAAAGAGGCGTAATCTCCCTCGAAGCAACGTCTATATTCTTATTAAAGTATCCTCTGAAATCCCGGACTGGATCTTGTAGGTGGCTTTCAGTTGATTCTTCTAGATGAGAAAGACGTTGCATGACAAAAGTTTAGTTACTCGTGGAAGGGACACGGTTCTCAGCTTTGAAAGCGGATGCCGTCTTGAGTAAGGCTGACCCGTCTTATCTGAACTTGTATATGATTCGGGTCTGATAACAGGGCATGTATTTAGCTACTTCTGCCTGCAGTCGCTAACACCATGAGAAAGCAGGTCTTGTATGACAAAAGGCGCCAGTGATTACCTTGAAATTGATTCAAAAGATGTCATATCAAGCCAGGTTGATACCCAAGATGATTTATGTATTAGGAATAGGGTTACAGTTTTTGGCCGTGTATAACAAAGTTGGCGAGAATGTTGAATAAGTTCTTGATTTGTTCGAAATCCTATCTCTCATGATACCGAAGTTGTCCGCGAGCGTATAGCGTTAACCTTTGAACGTACTAGGTGCTAATTTGCTCTCTTGGAAGAGACGGAAGAGGAAATTATCTACATGCGTTGTCGATGCGATAGAGGAAAGATGTGTTGATTTGTGCACCACTAGGTGAAAAAGTGCAATTTGAATTCACATGCTTTCAGAGTGGATAACCGCCACGCCTGATCGATTCTCTCCACAGCTACTTGTGGAAAAAAAATTAAGTCTGAGGGCTGGTTTGGGATTATCCAGACGTGCAGGTTCGGTAGCTCCAGAAAAAGATGGAACAGATATTCCCTCTGTACTAGTTGATTGATTCAGGACAAAGAATTAGCCAGTGCGTTGAGGCGTCCCAGGATATGCGAACTTGTATGTGGAATTGTTGATGACAACACCACTTCAGAAAGTCCTACACCATGACGAAAAAGATTTGGTAAATGGATTCATCCTTGCTGTTGGAGATAAATAACCATTGTAGGATTTGGCTCCTCGTTGTTTAAGATAAGTCATCACTGTGCCACCACCTGGTGGGTTTCCTAATGAAATGCTGATAAGGAAAAAGGTAAAACCACTAACGCACTGATATGAAGTCGGGTATGAACGTCTGCAACTCTCATAGACTGCGAAAGTAACTGGAGTCTGAATATACCGTTCAGTCGTAAGATCAACAGATTATTAAACTCAGGTCTAGGTTGTTGATGAAATGGAGGAGGATAGAGGAGAAAAAACTCCGGGGGCGGGAAAATATTCTCAGCAGAGGCTAGCAAGTCTGAATTTTCCCTTTGCAATCTGACAATGTAAAAGAGACGACAGTACCGGAGAACCAGTTTCATCATCTTCGTTGTGTGATGTAAGGCTAAGGTCCCCTATAACGCTCGAGACTTAGCTGGCGATGAGTAAAGAGGTATTTAGCTCACTCGTAGAACCCTCTGAATCAGAAACCGTGACTTCAATACAGTCGATGAGTAAAGAGTCTCTTTTCGTGTCAAAATGTAGAGAAATTGCGAAACGATTCATGTTTATGCATGAAGAACTATTCATGGCCTCGTGCCTAATGAGTGTCTCGTGGTACTATTAGGGTCGGGTCTGCTCCCTGCACTCGTCTGCGAAAGTCGGGTTGGACGTACCGGAAGCCGGACTTTAATTGACTGAGCCCATAATAATGATGTTTAGCCCTTCATGATCATTAGAATATGGCCTAGGCCGGTGTCAAAGGAAATAGGCCATCCGCGTGAAGAGAATATCGGCAGAAATTTAAACCGACAGAAATTAACCTCTTAAAGAAGACAGTCATTCTTATAACAAAGGATGAGCAAGGTTTGTTGGAAATAGAAAACAGGTCATTGTTACTTTTGGCTAACTGTAAAGAATGTCGAAGTTACCTCTGTGCACGCGTTAATATAAGTGACAAAATGTTGAAACATTAGAAACAAAAACAAAAGAAATTACTATATATTTAAAGAGATCTAATAATCTGTGTTTAAAAGATGGTAAAACATGCGATGAAAATGCTTCATGCTTGACGCTGAACAGTGCACATAGGCTGTGCGCATGTAATGCGGACTATGAAGGGGGCGGCTTTATATGTAAGATGATAGATAAAAGCACTTGATCAAAAGAAAACTAAGTCAGGATATATATATATATATATAGAGAGAGAGAGAG
>QKMX01348043.1:963-11185 GCA_003401595.1 Venustaconcha ellipsiformis
ATATATATATATAGGATAACAATACCATCCCCAAAGACTGTAAGAACACAATCTTGGTTCTGATATCAAACACAGTAAAACTAAAATGGTTGCCAAAGATTGAGTAAGGTCAATGAACTTCTCATGACAATACAGATATATCCCACCCCAACCATGCGGTCATCTTCATTCATTAAAAATGCCTTCAGACAGCCCCAATGTTGTTCTAAGAATGTCAGACATTCAACATTCCAATTCCGTTTTGTTTTCAGACAGCCACCATCATTGTTCAATGACATTTTCAGTGAGCCTTCAGCCAAATTCTTTGACACTTTTTCAGATAGCTACTTATTTTGTATGCTATGGTACCAGTAGGCAATATATTTAAAGGCATGTCAGCACATTACTGACTATACAGTATCAATTAAAAGGAGATTCTATAAATGAACAATTAAGGAATTACTGCAACAAAAACAAGAATCCCTTGAAGGGACTGGCACCCTAATAGGATTTTAAGTAATACAAGACCTTTAAAATGACAAATATTAAAACCTTTGCCGATATTCTTCAGCCATAACAAAACTGCTGCTTTTGACATAGTGGATGGCAGAGTTTTCATTTCAGATTAAGCAGAAATCATTAGAAATGTTTCTTTGAAAACTCGCCCATTGTGATAATCCATTCTAGATAAGTAGAGACACCAAGAGTGATCATGACAGTACACTGGATGTATGACTGGCACCATTTTCATTCAGGATCAACTAGACACTTTAGGAATTCTGTAAGTGAAAACCATCCAAGAGGTGTATTGATAATTACTGATAATTACCATCCCATTAAGGTGTATTGATAACTACTGATAATTACCACCCATTAGTGAGAACACAATTTTCAAGATGGCCACTATGGCAGCTGTATTGGATGTCAGATTGGCATCATCTATCTCCCTAAGGACTAAACCATCACAAAAAAAAAATCTTATCATAAACCAACCAACAATCAACAAATAAAACATTAGGCCTCATGTATGGTAGTAAGTCACTACTGTACATCTGTTTTGAACTGTAGTATATAAAATTAGATTACCTGTCAATGAATTATTAATTGATACTCCAGTTGAATTTTTCATTTTTTCTGATGCACACAACTTTACCACACACAGCATATGAATAGTATCTCCACAGTTCTTCATGTAGACAGGGTGTATGCATGTGTGTGTGTGTGTGTGTGTAGTTGATCTGAATCAAGCACACCATTTGTCCTAAAACAATGACTGACAAATCTACTTGGAATGTGGATTGTTTCAATTGGGTCTCCATCTCCACCCATAAGCTTTAGTCATAATAAAGTTTCAGAGGACAATCATCTTGCACAATAGCAGTTAGTAGCATTTCAGGTCTATGTGCCAGATCCCAAATTTATATCCTGGATTTTAAGTTAACTCTGTTCAAACACAAGTACTGAGAGATTGTGTGTGTGGGGGGGACAAATTTAAAATTAACTTAACATTGTTAGCATGTGGTTTTGGTACAATCAGAAATACCAGCAGTTTTAAAAACCTTTAGGTACCACAATGATCCATTGCCAGAAGGTATCACATTATCACAGTCCTTCACAGCAAGATAGGTGGCAGAGTGGTCTAGGGTGCTTGGCTTCATATATCATTGACATTGCACCTCCATCTAGGTGGATTCAAGTCTTGGCCCATGTGGGAATGTGAGAAAACTTGCCAGCAGTTTCCTCTGGGTCAGTGTTTTTTCCTGGGTTTTTCTTCAATCATATATACTGGTCACCATATATAGGTTTCAATATGCTGAAAATGGCATTAAACCTATACCAAGCAACTATAAGGCATGTCAGTATAATAATCCCTCATTATAAGATATATCAATATAACAGTCCTCCACTTTAATGCACACACATATGCCCCTCATTGTAAGGCACACATGTATAACACATTCCCTCACTATAATATACTGCAGTATAAACTAGTCCCTTACAAAAACACAAGTGTAACACATTCCCTTGTTATAAGGCACAAAACATAACTGTCCCTCACTAAGAGACAGACCAATGCATCAGCCCTTCACTATGAGTAACATTATTAGAACAAATTTCATCACTGTAAGTTATAACAATATTACAAATTCCCTGACTATAAGGCACATAAATGTAACAAATTCCCTCACTATAAAGTACCTCAGTATAACAGTCCATCAATGCAAGCATTTTTTTTTTTTTTACCTCTGCAGGGTATGGAATGGGTTCTTCACTATAAAGCACAAAAGAAAACCATATCTCCTCACTACAAGGTACAGTATAAAACTTCATTTTCTCTGATGGATATGGTCATGAAATATCAATAGGTTAGCATACCTCAGTACAATGTAACCTCACCTATAATGCACTTTACTGCTCCCATAAACACTATTATATTGAAATCTCTGGATACACACCAATCCTTACATCTACATTTAGTAAAGTAAGGTTGATAAGGACCAAGTGTCCTCATTAAGGACAGTAATTGTTATTCCTGATATTCAAGAACATCAACAAACCACTGATCTGGTTTAAAATTACCTTAAAATTTAATTAAAATTAAAACTCTCCAGAAGTTATATATGGTACTTACTCCACCCTGTCCCAGTGAATAATAATGTTACGGCATATTTCTATGTTACGAATGTACTCACACAGGTCGGGTCCAACTATAACCTGTGTTAACCAATAATAATGCTCCAACAGTTCAGGGTCTATGTCGCTTGTTAGTAGTGATAAGAACATTGACCCTGATTTGCTGCCATAGGTCAATGCTGTTTACAGCTGAACACAACTTTAAAGCAAGTATATACAGTATGTATCTTTGAAAATAATTGGAGAATAATTTCAACTATGCAAGTTTCCTCTCTGATAGCATTAACATCTGGACTATGACAATCTAGTGTGGGAAAATACAAAAATGTGAAAGAAGGTTAGCAATATATTAGACTGGAGTAGTGTGCACAACGACAACATTACAATAATTTGTAAACATGCTGTCAAATACACATCCAACAGGCTTGCACAGTAGAAGAAACAGTTTGCAAGTAAGCAGCACCCCCCACCCTCGTAATGTTAGGATGAAAATACACAGATCACTATCACAATTGTTAAATTTAATAGAGCAAAATGACATATCTTTCATTTTGTTAGTTTTCTGTAAATCAACCCTCATGATTGGAGAATTTTAAAATACCAGAAACATAAAAAACAGGAATATTATGAATGGTACATTAGACGACAATATTTTTGGGTCAGTTACATTAACCTTTGACATTTTGAACTTTAAACTGATATGGGTCACTCTTACCCATGCCATACATGTTGCAGTCTGTCAATAGAACAAATGACACTGTAAATAAACCATTTTTCTTCTTTCAATCTGTGACCTTGACCAGTCACAATGGCTCCAAAATAGACCAGGAATTAACAGAAAAAGCCAGTTTAATAACTTTAATTTTCATCATTAAAAGTTTCGCACTTTGGCATTACCCATATGCATATCTGTGACGACAAAGATAAATGTTTAATGCTGAAAAACATGGGCAAGTATACAGTCTTGACATAATGAAACTGATTATGTCACCACACGCGCAAACCCCACACAAAACACACACATTCACAGGTCATTGAATAACCACAATCCGGAACAATGCAATGATAGGCAATTTTTCTTTTCACAAAATTCTTGGGCAAATTGGGATATTTCAAGTAGAACAAAAAGCACAGGGCTAGATTCTATATGTGACTGCAGATTTTCATCTAAGCCGTCAGCAGTTCATTTATGAATGGATCAATAATGTATATGCAAGAATAATATTATTTTAGTTTGTAATGTAGGCACATCTGTGACTCAGTTTTTATTTTTATTATCATTGTTCAATATCTGTCACATGAAAATCATGAGAAACAATGCTGTAAAATAAAGTGTTCCACTTGAAAAGTTACTATTTTTAATGGCTAAGCAAACTCCATTGCATCATATCAATTGAAGTTCACAAGAGGGTGTTGATGGGATGGTCCAGCTCTCATTCAAATCCCTGACGTAAATTTTTCTGTACAATGATGCTTGGTGTTACTGACAGACAATAATTATCCTTCACACAATAGATATTTTGCTATTAATACAATATGTATTTTGATACTATTGATACATACATAAGTTGAACTATATAAAAGTTGATACTATTGATACATACATAAACATAAGTTGAAATATATAAAAGTGAATTCATGTTGCAAACAAGCATGTAACATTTGCATTATTGCAGAAACCTACCACCTGATCTCCTGAATTGCCAAAACAAAGTGAAAATGTTCTGCTTTACTTTTTTCTTACATGTTTACTTGCAAATAAATAAGAAAAAAACCCACATGCAAATAAAAAAGAAAAAAACTATTTTAAAAAATGCATGCAAAGCCACTGGTGGTGGTATGACCAATATGTAGCTGAATATGAACCATAAATATACATTCAAATTTGCCTTGATAAATATTTAGCTTTACAGATCTCACCCCGAAACAAAATACACATAATTCGGCCTGAACAAAATTCTTCCTCAACTACAACTTTACTCAAAAGAAATTCTTCATTAATGACTAATATGTTAGCAAATTGGGGGAGGGGTACAATTCCTGGCTGACAAGAGCTACAAGTTTTTTCTCAAAATTAAAATTTTTCATCATACTTGCAGCACTAAGCTACCATGTATGGGCCTATCTTGTAATAAAAAATTGTTTTGCAACCACTCAAAACAGAATTTTTTGTTTAAAAAAATAGCAAAATTACACTGTTAACTATTAAAAAAAGTTGTCAATTCTAAAATTATTAAATAGAAATATTTGAATTGTTGTGTAAAGAACATGTGCATCTTACCAAATCCAACATTGGGAGGGGGAGGACACAACATTTTGATAGTTGTCATTCCAATAGCTATGTTAACAGCACCACCTCTGAACACTACATTTTTTTTTATAATTTAGACTTTAAAAAAATGAAAAATGGTTGTTTTGTTGTCTAGAATGAAATCAACAATCAACATATATTCTTCTTTGCATGTTGATTCCATGTTCAAAATACATAATAACATGGAAAGTATGATCTGTCACACTTCAATTTTAAATTTCTGTCCTTGAAGAGACAACATTCTTTATTGTACACATTTTAATTGTGCAAACAACACCTCTTGATGGAATATGAGATGCAGATAGGCCGCAATATATCCCACTTCTGTCACCAGATTCATGTTTAATTCATCTTTGTCATGGAGTACAATTAAGTTAATATATGTGCACAGTGGTGGATGGTCAGCAAAGGGCAAAGGGCAGTTTAGCAAAGAACACACCTGCAGTTTGAAGCATGAGGTCCTGTCAAATTAAATTTCCTGTAATCTGATCCAAACTCAAAACCCTTTCCACTTTACAGAAAAACTGACCTGTCATGAATACTCCAACAATTTTTTAGGAGTAACAACTTACCTTGACCCATACATGGTACATGTGGTTTATAATTTATTAAGTAATACCAACAGAATTCAAGTGGACATGCCCCAAATCCTCAACAAGTACTGGGTTAATTGTGAAAACATTTGTAAACATTCAACTCTGTCATTTTTCAGGTGAAGCAAGGGCTGTTTATCTCAAATACTATGTAGGCTTTTTGTCACATTTTCCTAATTATATATCCTTTTAAGACAATTATATCCTATTTTGATTATATACAACTTCTTCAAATTATTAATTTACAAACTGACAAACAACTTGATCCCCTTCAAATAAATCAAGTACTGTAAGATGTTAAATATTAAAATCTTAACATTTTACTACTTTGGACAGAAATTCTGTCAACTTTAAATTTATTAAAATATTCTGATCCACTTTTTTGGCTCAAAACATTATTAATTTAGTCACACAAGGCCTCAACTTTCTAAAAAAAAATTATTTTTGTTTCTCAACGAGGTGATACTAACCCCACTGCCAGCGAGGAAGTTTTGGACTCTCTGGCAATGTCACAATATATCCTCGAGGTTCATATGGTCGATGACGTAGTCTGGCTCCCTGTAGTATCGGAAACAAAACCAATCCTGATCCCTGAAAACGACTCCTCTTACACGCCATGCAACAGAACATAATTAACAATTATCCATTGGTGTTTTGGTCACAGATATGAAAAAAATTCGGCATGATGAAACAACAGGTTTTCCATAAATGAAATCTGAAAACTACAGATGAAAAACAGTCAATACATAAAATCCATTGGAAAAGCTTGGGAAATCTGCAACATATGTTTTGTGATTTACAATGCAAGTAAAGCACATTTGATATTATATTCAATCAATATCCTCCTTTGAAAAAGTCAGCTGACAGCACATGTTCACAAAGCTGATTACTTATTTTCACATTATATAGGAAGTATACATGCTATAAATCCAGTAAAATCCTAAATCCAGAGAGAATCCTTGACAATCAATGCATGAAATTATAAATTCTGACACTTAATGTAGTAATTTTCTTTCCAAAGCATAAAATTATGTGGCACAAGACAATGGGGTACATTTCTGCATACAGGTGTTGTAGGATCCTAGGAGAGAGGTACAGATAATGTCTCACTCTATCTTCACAGTGTATATACTGACATGGTCCTTCAGCTACACTCACTAACACTCTGGGCGCTGAACCATGGTGAGCACCATTGCTTGCCTGACTGAATTGAAAACTTGCTAAATCTTGCTGGCATAACTCCAATTGAGGTCTCCATCATGTATGAATGAATACATTAAGCTGTCCAAATAAAGTCTGAATATATTATGCTAAGTGATATGTTTCTCAAAAAAACTGTCAATCAAGATGGTATGTCTGAACGTCTTTCAATTTTGTCTTGTTTACAGGACTAACTGCCCTTAATCCATGGAAACGTGGTTATTATGTCTTCATGGCTTTTAAATTTTCAAAAGTCAATGTGGGATCCAGAGCTTTTTTTTTCACAAAACTCATTGCCCAGTTATGTTAAATACCATACTGTATTAAGATTTTTCAAAGGTGATGAAGCATTCACTGTTGTTTTCATGTGTCGGGACCACTGATTATGTATGTTAGTCCCAGAATTGTAGTATTATTTATAGAATTTTAAGTGCAAAAAGTAAATTACTTTTTACAATGAATACTGTCAAAATTAATAACTTGCAACCATTGTGAAAATGTTTTCCAATATTCTAACCAAGTTTTCTTCCAAACAAAAACAAACCCTGTTGCAGGCAACTAACTGGATTCTATTGTAGCTCTTGAAAAACTGTCCATTCACTTCACATGCTTTTTGAAACTATTTCACAACAACTCTGCCTTGTCATTATAATCCCCTCTTTTACAAAGAAAGGCAGGGTCAAGCCTAACCGCCTGATCTTTAACCGTTCCATCATCACTTCTTCTGTTGACTTGACAAATGCCTGGTGATAATTTCAATTGCAGCCTTTGTATCCCTTTCCTTACCATTTCCTCTGTGCTCTGTGGGTCAGCTAATGTTTATCATTTTGACACCTAAACTGGCCCGGGATGTGCAGGTGTTAGGAACAGATGGCCAGTAATGAAATGGACATTTTTTTGTGTGTGCAAGTAAAGTTTTGGTACCACTATTTTGTATGTTATTCCCCTGGCACACAATATAATGGTTGTAATATGTGTTATGTACACCATAATTAATTCATTTTCTACAGAATCCTGCATAGTTCGATGTTACCTGTTTTGTACCAGAGGCTTTTATTAGTTAAGTGGGCTGTTACAAAAAAAAAAACTTACGTGGAGATACAAGCACAAAACTAGACAACTTACAAAAGATGATTATGTTAGGCATGAAAATTTTCTTCACTTTCAAAATGTCTACCACATTAAACCAAAATGGCCACAAAAATCCTTCCTAATATTCTACCCTATCCAAAAACGACCCAGATTAAAATACAAACACGAACATTATTATTCAAAGTAAATGCAAAATTAAGTTTAGGAGTATTATCGCTAAACCAGAATAGCAAGATTTACTCCAACACGACCCCTCTCTCCACTTTAATGTACATTTACTAGAAAACTCTCTTTTCTCGATATATGGTAGTTGGGGTCCATAACTTTCTTATGGTTTTGTGTACGGAACCACTCCACAGCGAGAACTGTCTTACATACTGAACTGCACTATAGCAGTAATGGTCCCAAGCACCTGGATGTAAGCTTATATTGTCATGTCTCGCATCCTGAAGATCCGCCATCTCTGTGGTATTCAGTAGTGTACTGGAAAATGAGTCTTGACTCATCATTCTTTTGGTTGTGCATGATTCATCACAGTATGATGGCAACGAACCTAATTTTTTTTAAAACCTCGAGAAAACATCTTTTATTTCCTCAAATGACATTATGATGCATCCAAGTTGTACAAGATTTCTGCTGCATCGTCAAAAACAGTCCATGCCTGCAAAGCAGACATTTGCTTTTTGATGCAGAATGCAGAGTGAGCGTCATAGTAAATAAAATGTGAGAGAAAGGAAGTGCACCAGCCACAGATCCCACATCATCAGTTTTGTCGCTAATTAGATTCAACATGAAGTACCGTATATTTTCACTTACAAGACAAGTCCAACTGCAAAAGATCCAGATTTGCCATCGCATAATGTGCTGGCAGATCTGAGTCTGTGCAGTCTACTATGAGTAATCATTTAAACAATACTGACCCTGACCTACAGACACATTATACTGTGACAGATCAGGATCTTTGCTGATTGCAGTTTGACTCGACTTGTAAGCGAGTATATACGGTACTAACAAAAAAAGTATCCAAATCTTTTCCTTACCAAAAGTGCTGAAAACCAATCTGATAAAAAAACACATGTCCAGTCCTTAAGGCTGGAGATATGGCCAACACCAATAAAACTTGTGTTTTGGTGACCTTTGTAATTCCCTGTCTTTTTTTAAAGCAGCCTTATCAGATAAAGGGTTAATGTTGGTAGCGATATGTACCAAATGACTTGTATTGTTTTCATGAATTTGAAAGCTGTGATTTGATTGGTGAACCAAAAGGTCAACTGAACACGACCTCTTATCTGTGTCCATCAGATCTTAATCACTAGAAGATCCGATTTCATTGGCTGAAACAGACAACACTATTAAAACACCATTTGTTAGCCAGTATCAGCATCAGTATATTACGTTTTTCATTCCTGCCTCCACTACTGCCTTTTTGTCATGCAGAAACATCTCTGCATCTCCTACTTCATTACTAAAGTGTAACAACCCTTTTTTTTCAGTTCAATGGATGGTCACTTAGCAGATCTTCAGACATGGTTACAATTGTATTTTGCATCTCTTAACATCGGACCTGACCATGTATAAATTGCCTCAAGATAAATACCTGGGCATGCATGCTCACCAAACCCAAGCTGCTTCAGTGGGACATAAAATTAACAAAGGCACCCCAAGCAATAATGATTACATTAGGACTTGTTTTGCTGTCTGGTCCTTTTATCAAGTTTTCAATTTTTCCAATTAGTTGCCGACTTTGATCCTACCTACAGCTTACTATATTTTTTTTACTGAGGGTGGTTCCGTTTCTTGCCCTTGGTATACTTGGAGTTAATATGAGCCTGTAAATCATTTTTCAAGGCAAAATAGGACAACAAGATCCTTCCATTTCCTTCCTAAAATGGGGTCAAAGTGGGTCACCTGCATTACTTACTTCATTTAATTAACAACATTTTCCAAAACATTTGCCTGGTACTTTTCATCATTTTGAATTCATTCAATAATTATTTAATCAGGAGGATACTTTGAAAAATTGCCATCTTCTGTGGTATCCTCCATTCATCTCTTCAAGAATTGACTGGAAATTGTTGCTTATTTTGCTTATTTAAGTCCCAAAAAATATTTTTATAAATTTTGATGAGTTGTTTTGATGGCAAATGTATCCTTCATATGAATAGTCAAATTATGAATGGACAGGTAGGGAAACTGCCAGGCACTGGTTCTTTGTACACTACCAAAGATGTTTTTTTATGTTTTAAACCAGGTAGTGCAAAAAATGGCTGGGTTTGGTTTGGCCTGCTGGGTACCAGTCCATCCCTTATATAGCACTGTGGCCTTGAAACAAAACAAATATTAGGGTAACATGGTCATATTCCGACGAGAGTATTTTCGACCGTTATGTACTTCCTGCTGTTTCCAACAAAAA
>QKMX01348054.1:5421-15679 GCA_003401595.1 Venustaconcha ellipsiformis
ATATATATAGTCTGTTCTCACAACAAATATGCAGACTAGCTTAGAATCCTCCATTGTTGTTTACAGGGTTTTTTATTGTGTATCGGAAGTTATCATGGGTTAACAGGACAATTAGAGACACGGTAATTAGGTAAAAGAGCATTATTGAAAAGCAAAGTTACTATTAGGGGATCACGTTCTCATGGCATGCAATTAGAAGAAGCCTGGTGATAACAACAGAGAAACTCCTCACCTGTGTTAACCAAACTTTTCCTAACAAACCCAGCGACACTATTTATGATTATCTAATGCTGTACGAAACAAGTCACAGTCCAGTTTTCGGAAATATAGGTATATCTGTATCGAAATATTTATAATCTAAACTTATTACCGCTTAAGTGTACTAGTATGCAATGATGAGTGTGGTTATATTATATATAAACTCCCCTTCCCTTTAAACGAGACACAGTATTACAAATTATAAGCCCACTTACTGGTTTGTAAATTAAATCAAACCAAAGTCCGTCCTTTAGGTTTTGTTAAGTTTGCTTCGATTTTGTTTACTGACTATACACGTTTGGGTTCTGTGTAAATACTCCAGTTGTTTATCATCTTTCACGCAAACGATGATAATGTATATTCATGTGTTTGCTAATGTATGTTGATGTTGCTATCATATAATGTTTTTACTATTGTAGTTATTATGGTATGCTGTGCTAGATGTTTATGTAAGGTCATGAAGGTAAGTTATAGAGCTAGAGGATTAGAGTTTATAATAAATTAGTCCTATTTAACGTAATTTCTGCTAAATGTAATGGAGACCAAAGATAATACAGAATATAAAATAGATGCAGAGAAATTGATGTTTTGTTTTGTTACGGACTATATCTGGTGACAGTGATACAATTTTAAAAAGAGCCGAAACAGGTATTCAGTCGTTTTTGCATGCGTGTCAACGGCAATAAAAAAAGCAGATAAAAACAACAAGTACGAAGAAGAAGAATGATTTGATACAAATACTGCAAAGCGGTGCCACTGGAAGTGGTATCGTCGCTCCTCGTTCAGGTACCAGGGGAAGTAATCTTATTCATCCATGTTCTAATAATGTCCTTGGCGATGTTGAACGACTAGAAATTCGAATTGGTGGAAGAAGAGCCGGCAGTACTTCCACGGAGATCATTAATGAAGGAACTGCTATTTGTTATAGCTTTTTTTTACAGGTGGTATCATAGACATTAATGGTTATCGGTCCCTTATTGAGGAAATTTTTGTTGATTACCACAGTGATTGATGCTAGGAAATTAGATCAATGAATAAATAAATAGTGCTCATCATCGACATGTAATGGTCAGAGAGATACATTCGCGAATACCAACATTCAAAGCTATCTACTGAGATGGATTGGGTGATATTCAGTTTGTATTCAGAAAGATAGTCATAAAAGTAGTTACGATTGCAAAGTAACTGTGAATGAAAGGTATTTGACGTTCGACAAAAAGGTATTCGTGCTGTTAGAGATGTTACTAGTAAAGCAGTATCAGCAATCACTGATTGATTGGAACGATTAATATGTGGACAGCCGCCAGCGGTCCTACTTCAGTCATTAAAATTTACCGGTACTCAAAAATATGCCTGCACATGCCAGTAAAATAAATCAAGTTGCAAATAAAATGCTAAGTTGGCTGGTATACTCCTGTCACAAAAAGAAAAAAAGTATAACTGCTAGTCTGATAACAGGAAGTGGTTTTCGTATTAGACGATAACAAGTATAAATGTTTAAACTTTTTTGTCTAGCCGCGCAGTTGACATAGATGCATCACTCGCTGCAGAGCAACGGTTCTTTTTTCTTTTATGGGTCAAGGTGGTAAACTAACATTGTCATAGCTGAAGATGACAACGGATAGTGTTCAAGGTACAATTAATAATTTATTTACATGAAAAAGAGCATCACACCAACGGGTTTCTTTACCACGGAATACATTTCTTGCTTTATAGGATGTTGCTCGGGTAAACTTGCAAGAACACACTATAATGATATTTGACACACTTGTTATTACGGAGGTTACATTGAAAACAAATTGTCACCAATAAATTATTTTTTTTTAAATTTTGAGAATAATCATGTAGTACTTTGCAAGATGAAATTCATGGGATGTGAACAAAATATTGTTTCTGCACTGCAAATATCATAAGATTTTACAAAGCAGTATCCGATTTGTTACTATTCTCAAGAAGATTTATATTTATTTAGACCAAATGTCGTTGATAGAAACTTTTGATCTCGTGTGGCAAAGTATAAATTTCTCTACGTTCAGAAGATTAATTCACACCCTCTGTATAATCACGCCCTGGTATGGCAAGCAGCACCCATCAACTTGTGTTATTGTGGGAAGTGTTCATTGTGGTGAAATCTGAGCATTGGCTAAACCCCAATAGTAATATGTTTCAGAACGTATGTGAGGTGTTCATACATGGAAATCCAGATATAGCTTACACATAGCTTATTATTATATTAATTTCCTAATTATTATCCCTGACAAAGTCGCGGTGAAGCACAAAACATGGCAAAGTTGGGTAAAGAAGGATAGTGATATTTAAAGTCCCACAACAACAGCCAAAATCTGAGTCATTTACGAGTGCAGATCATTTATAAAATACAAGTGAGGTTACACCTTAATCTATCAACGTTTGCTTGACATATTTCCCTTCGTTAAAATTCAAGTCGTTTTAGTCTTTAAAAATCTCAGGGAGGGACATACCTGACGCCAACATAATAATATATTTTGTTGCTCTACTTCAGTCTGTTTAATTCTATTTCAGCATTTTCTTGCCTATTTATGTTTTCTTCTACTTCAGCATTTTCATGTTCTTCTAGTGCAATGGATAATTTCAATATTATGCTGTTTGTATTTCTTTGAAAATTATGATCTGATTATTTATCTGCGAAATGAAGTACCAAATAAGGAAAAATATTAAAATATTTGGAAGTTGCATGTATCGATTGAAATTATATATCTTCCTATGTCTCTGTACTGACAGATATATGCGGCGGTCTTGATATTTTTATATTTGCCATCACCTCAAAATGTATCATACTGACCTGGAAATTATCCAAAGAATTATTCTTTTGGTCTAAATCAATATGATCAATCACAAGAACTTTATCGACCTTTAGCGATCAGTCAATTAAGGAACTCGTACACAAATCTGTGCCAGAGATATATTTTCCACAATATTGAATAACCAGCGACAATGAAAAGAGCGACTAGATTTTTTGTAGTTTTATTACATAAACACACCATTACGAGCTGCCTTTTAATTATTAATGACATCACGTGTTAAGAATTGTCCTTCTTCCATTTCCATCGTACACAACTTTTGAGTACATAGTATTTTTTACTAGACACAAAATATGAGAGATGCTAGCTTGAAGACCTAGCGAGACAATCCTCAGTTTTTTTGTAGGAGATTCATCGCCAAAAGCGTTGCCGTTATATTTTTTAATTAAAAAATGTTTAAAGCTTTGTATTTTCTTCTTTCTCAGTCTATTAACAACTGCGATTTTCCCAGGATGACTTTTTTGCATTTTAAATATGGTTTCGGCCCTTGACTTCCTCGTTGCACGCTCTGTACATGATATCCACAAAATTCTACTACACGCGCCTTTTTACAAGGAGTTGTAGATCCAATCATCAACTACTTTCAGTTATCGTTGGCTTGAATAATTGTATATTATATATGAAAGTTAAATTTCAATATATATTTGCCATAGGTATAACATGGAAGAATTTACATAACGTTTCCAATCTAGCCTTATCAAGCTGGATTCAATCTTGAAATCATACTCCCTAACATTCACAAGACAGCACTGGTTGATTCGAAGAATAAGATTTAATCAATCGAAATCGTGAAGCCAAAAATAATTTTAGAGACTCTAGAGCGGCTGATGTTTGGTGAACATTCAAAATCATTCACCATGTTGATGCTACAATGAATGACAGTGAGCAAGTACAATCATTGATTTTCTCGACAAAGATACCTTTTTGAATAAACGTTTTGTGTAGCTAGAGGTCATATGGATTTAACGTGACAAACCATGTTCGAGAATCAAGTAAGCATGGACATAATGCAAGGGTAAGTAAAACTTAACATCTACACATAGACTTGCCAGAAAAGTGAAAGAGCGAGGAGTTAAATCTTATGCTTATCAAAGTTTCTTCGATAGAAAGGATATGTGTGGACACCTGAAGGAATGAGTATAAAATATGTTCCTAAGATCATTAGCAGGGATGAAATATTGGCAATGTCATTAGGTATATTGAAATGTGTATTGATTTGTAATTTAATCGACTTACTGCTGTTATTTTGTGCGGAAAACATAGTCAGCCACAACCTTTTGTTGGTTAATTGTCACATGATTAGTTAATATAATTCGTGTATGATTATGAGGAACAATTCGATGATCATAGAGTTATTCATGAATTGCTGTAGGAATTTGCAAAGTTCAACATAACGCAGCCGGCTAAGATTCAATATGAAACAATGCGTAAAGTAATTCCAGAGAGTGCGGAAAGGAATTTTTGGAATTTGTGGAGGCTTGTTGATTTAATAGTCGGAAGATAGTTCGTGACTCACTTCAGCAGCAATTATTTCTTACAAAAAGCAAACTTTTCGGATCTACTTGTATCATTATGATATCGCCCAGCAAATACACGACGATATAATATCAATGTTCAAACTCCAGGTGGCGGTGGTAAACTAAATCTTGGATTAAATAATATTGTTTTAGTTCCTGTAAGTGATGTTAAGAGCATATTAATGATGGATAAATCTCCATGGCCTCTAGGACATGCTATATTGATTAATGTACCACAAGGACTAACTGTATTAGATACATGTATTTGAATTGGTGATGATCGTATTGAATGATTAATATTATTGTATATGGAAGTGTCACGAGTCAGAAAATATCTCTGCTGCAGAGAGTTATCATAGACTTCACAGTAAATAATAGCGAACTACTGGCAATGGCGATGATGTAGTGGAACACAATAGCTAGTTATCAGCAATATGACGAAAATAACAAAATCCGACTTTGATATTAATGTTGCATTCATCATTGCAATGCATCATGGACAGCAGAATCATTGTGCGATCTGTAAAAGTAACATTCTGGAAGGATTCAAATATTAATCACAGACAGTTCAGCGTGGATAGAAATTATGACAGTCTTAGTCGCACACGCGACAATGTGATGCTAAACTGTCTTGAGAGTAATCAATGTAGGCGCGCTGGTACATTGCTTTCACAAGTGTAAAGGAGGTGGTAATTGTGACTCTTTATGAATTACTTGTAACTTTTCACGTACAAATCCACGTTGGGAAGCAGTTGAATATAGTCTGTAAATTACAGGTTTGCTCGTGGATCTTATCACTATAAAAATGTGTTGTGTACTTACACCCCAGACTGGATCAGTCGCTCTTTTTTACCTCTTCAATTTCACCAGGTTCATATAAATATTTCAAAAAGGCATTACATAGTCTGGATATTTTGTCATTTGCCAGGATCAACCTGTAACAGTTGTTGATCTAGCAATGGGCATTTGATTCTAACGCCGATGCAACATCAGATGCTGATTTTGTTAAGTTTGGTTCTGCTAAGATCTCTTTGTAACGTCAATTACAGGCAACGCATATTTTTATGTGCGTGATAGACGTCTAACAGTTTTAATAGATTCATGAAGTAAAAAGAAATGTCTGCCTGATCAACCTCTTTGTGAGTGCTGACATCAAATTATTCGTACTGAATTATTTAGGTATCGGAAGATAAATATGCCATATTAACTGTCGTGCTAATCTTCAGCAACATAACGTCCGATAACTGCCGCATCAGCAAGTGTACTACACTCTTAACTACCCATCTAATATCTACTTGTGATATAATAAATTGATCTCATTATTATAATACTAATCAGCAAACTAATTACCGGCAACTGTCACTAGTTTACCTTTATCTCAGATCTTAAAACAAATTAACAAGCGATTATTTGAAAGATTTGTTTGGTTACAGACTTTATAGTGAATCAAATTCACATCTACAATATGTCGTTGTTGAAGATCTTTTTCTCTATACGCAACTTCATGAAAATGGAATGCTTGTTTAGTCGTATTTATTGGGTACTCTCCAAAACTTGGTTTTGGTCTTTCTTTTAGAGTCAGATATCAAGTCGGTATCCAGGACCACACTAATTATATCCAGGAAGATGCTTCTCGCCAGGATACCTAGCTAATGTAATTCCTGGTAATTTGCCAGCTTAACAGCGATATCACCGCCGAATTGCATTGTATTTCTTTGTATCACATTTCGCACACTTTCCTGTGAGAGTTCGCATTTTACTCCTCGTCGTTAATTTTGTTAATCCACAGGTGGGAAAGGGGACTGTACATAGAACACAATATAAATACTTATCATATATTATATTTCTACAATATGGACATCATTGATTTCTATACAACGCGAAAATAAGAGGCAGTCAATTATCATACAGAGCTACCAAATGTTATCAGAGCAATTATCTTGGACCCATCTTGGTCTGGTAAGGCGCAATTGTTGCTAAACTTGATAACGAGATGGCTCAAGTGGGATACATTTTATTAGGTGACACCATCCGTAGATAGTCGGTGATGATAACAAATTCTAAGAAATGTTCCTGAAAATGCAAATGTGTTGGACAAGGACGGTAATGATATTAATGACTTTATCATCGATTTCAACATATGTGGGTGATCTTGATAGAATTATTAATAATCTTGAAGTGTATGATTATGTGATGCTGAACTAACAATCAAATCTAGCTCTGATATTTTTTCTCTGGACAGATGCAGAAACACCGATGTTCTACACTTTACTCAGCGATATGCGCAAATACCGAAAGTAATTAGAGATAACAGAAATTTGCCGGTTGTCTTTAATGGTGTTAATATCCACACACTAAGAAACATCCACCGGACACTGTGTACAATGAATATGTGTACAATGAACATGGACATGATTAAATTTTGGAGACTTTTTCTCAATTCTATTCATCGTGGATTTATCCAGAAAATTTATCACGAAAAATTTACTTGATCTTTGCTCGATGTATGGTGTAGCTATCGATAAATGTTTTGGTTGGGAGACCAATTACATATTCTATCACCTTGACTGTATCAAGTCACACGGGGATGGGTGAGGTGGACGACCTCGTCTAATATATTTGACGCACAAAACGATAACTGCATTGAAAATCTCATTGACGCTTTTAGTTTTTCGCAGGTCGTAGGAAGGCTTCATTGCTCAAAAAAAAATCGTCTACTGATCCTCCCTGTTTAGCGATATTAATGCTTATAAATTTTTACCCTAGATATGGTTCTATATTTCGGTATAAAAATTTGGTCTGTTCCCTTTTCGAGTGACCATGAAAGACTATAACCTGTACGGTATAACAACCTTTCTTTACGAAAAAATTTATAGAGTGAAAATATGGTGCAACCAATTAAACAACGTATCAAACCATTTTAGGTACCCTGATAGAAGGGTCACAAATCAATTTACTCTAGGGGTAAGAATTGAAAAAAAATCATTATTTTGCTTTTTCAATGTTTCATCTGTGGAGGCAAGAAAAAAATGGAGCATGAAAAGTCAATTTTGTCTGAAATTGCAAATTGACTGTTCTCGTTAGTGCTTTCAACAACACTTATTTTGCAGAAAATTAACTCATGTTATACAAGTAGACAACGAAACGCATCTAGACGCGTCTCGGGTGGAAATCATTAATCACACCCAGGTCTCAATTATCTTTGGAAAACAAAGATATGCGGTAACAATGCTAGCGTTAAAACTAAAACACATGAATATACTGTACACTTCCTATTGTAGCCAAACATTCCAGAACCAGTTACTCGCCGATTGAATGTGCAAGAAATGCGAATTCCTGAAATATATTCCTTTTGTGGTCAGGATCCATTGATCCGATTTGGGATACCTTCAAAGTTGAGTTACTCGAGTAAAACAACAAAAAATAGTTATGCTGATTAATTAACATCCAGACTTTCATTGTCAAAAACTGATTTTTCCAGAGATTGTATTTGCTATTTTGGCTGGATACCAAAACTATAGAACACGGTTGCTTAATTGCTGAGAAATGTTCTATCCATATTTGATTCTGCAGTTATTATTAGCAATGAAGGAAGAAACTGATTACGTTTGGCTGTAATCTGTTTGTTACTCGTATATCAATCACACTAAATCATATTTTGATAGTGTAAACATTTGTTTGAATTATATCCTAGACAATATATATTATTCTCCACAAGGAAAAGTTATTATGAAACAACAGGTTCGAAACAGATTCTCGTTTGATTAGTAAATTGTTTCGAATAACTGAGCGATGCTATTCAGCAAAGGCTAGTTTTGGTAGCATTAAAATCTCTATCGTTCTCTGTGTCAAATCCATTGTCCAAAATGTCTCCCACAAAATGTAAACTTTAAGCAGTAAAGATTATTATCTGCCGAAAAACCCCTAATTAACAATAGCATTATCCGCTAATATATAGGTATGTGAGCTGGTTCATAGATATATCAGTATTGATATCTACAAACAAGAAATACCGCTGGTATCCTGGACAATTAAGTTCTTAGGAATCATTGCACATTTTGAATGAATTCACACAGTACAATCGCTATTCAAAATTTGCTCTTTTTGTCCCTTGGGAAGACTCACATACTACATTTTAGCACGGTGTTTTAAGGCAGATAATGCACTCTAATAATTGTCGCTATAAACACACATTTATGTTATCATATTACATTAGTATTAATTGCATGTTTGTGTGTGTCGGAACATTTCCTTGCAGTTCATCTTTTCTATCAATAAATGCTAGGAAAGGATTGGTGGTATGTTTGTGTGTGAACATAATTGTTTTGTTCCTTTCACGAGACACTTTAAGTATATATTGATCGGTTGTAGTCTCAAAATAGTTAACACATTTTCTCTATATGATCAATCTATTATTGTGATGTTTTCTTGCAACTTTCGTAAAACTTTGTATATCCGTTTATTCAATGTTGCCAGTCTGAAATGTGATAATAGACTGTTTTAAATAATTCACAAATTGTTCCAAGTCCAATAAAGTAAAAATTCAAGTTATAAACAAGTTTTCCCTGCATGTTGATAATTAACGTCGCAAGATCTCATAAAAGTTTAATGCTTATAAAATTATCGACTTAAACACCACTGTTAGATTTATAGTCATCATTGTAACTGAATTATCTGTTTACAAGCATTTTAGGAGTTTCTTGCTAGTTCAAACACGAGCTTTTCATAATAATTACAACTAAATAAACTGTATAAATGTAGTCGTTTACTCTGCAGAAAGCTAGACTAAAGCACCGTTAATTTCACAATGCAACTATTAGAGCTAGTTCTAAATTGCTTGTAGTCAGTTTGTTATCAGACGAAAGCTGTAACACCCATCAGGGGAAAGCGATTGATTTTCATATTCGGACGATCTTTGCTCGGAATGTGTTGAATTTAAAGATATAGTTTTTTTCTAGCCAAAACTTATTACAATAGGATATTATTTCTTCCTTATAGAGATATATTGCTTAGAGTTCAAATTCTTTGACAAAGAATCCTACCATTAGACCAGCTTAATGAATTTCATTTTTGTGTCCTTTTTAAAAACACATTATCGAAATCGCCTGCGCATTGCATAATTGTATGTGCTATTGTGCTTAAAGACCCAAACCAAAACAAATACCTTTAGTAACATTCATTTAGGATATTATCGCACTGGTTTCACATGATTTAACTATCCCATTTAGCATGAGGAAATTTCGGAATTCTTGTTGGACAAGATGTTTGAGGACAGAAGTTACATGCTGCCAAAGGATGATGTTGATATTCAGCTTATTAAAGACCTCATTCAGGTATGAACATATTTATTACACAATAATGAGATCAATCATAATACATAAGCTTATCGTATACTGGCATTAAAACCGCAAAAAACTGAATTCGCACAATAAACAAACATTAATTTGGAAACTATTTTGGTGGCAGAAACGTTAACTTCCTGTTCGAAACAAAAGGTTGGTAACTGACGGTATTGTATTTATGCTCAAGGAAATAGGAAAAATCACCGTCAGCATGAAACGTTTAAGTTTTAATATAAAACAATGTGATATTATTGTCCTACAAAATTATATTCTGCCCATGGCTTCTTTATTCGATTTCATA
>QKMX01348063.1:45007-57308 GCA_003401595.1 Venustaconcha ellipsiformis
AGTAACGGACCATTGTATGGAAAACAAGTTCCAGAGAATTCCTGAATTCACACCTACAGATATCCTCAAAGATGATAAGAAGTTTATTGCTGTTACTGGCAATGAAATCATGGTATCAGTATTTTACAAATTGAATGATTCAAAAATTGAGTTAATACGTAGATGATTGTCTCACAAAATGTCTAATTATTTTTATAAAAAGTAAAACAAAAAGCCATGACATAATACACCAATGTTTATGCGTACTGTGTTGGTTGTTGAAACCAGTTGGAATCATGTTATCAATCTTTCAGATGTTGSACATTTTGAAAATAAATGTAATTTATACAGAATAATGCACAGCTTCATTGGAAAATGAGCTTTATTGTCAATTATTCTCAACAAAATTATAAAATTAGAATTCAGTCATTAAACAGCTCCCCCCACTCCAGCTTAAACCCCGCAGTTTTCTGGATGTCTAGCAGAATTTATTAGGTCCCTTGGTAACTCATGCCCTCGCTTATAGTGCGGTCTATGTTATTGGAACCCAATGTGTGTGAGTTATCGAGGTATAGGTGTAGTATGTTTCAAACAGATGTGAGAAAATCAAGCTCAGAAGATGCAAAAAGTTTGATGGAAAATATTTTCTTGACAATGTTATTAAAATACTTCTTTGTCTGACACTTTTGATGATAATGATAATTAATATTGGGCAATTCAAAGCTACTTTTGGGGATCATTGATAGTCATGCACCAAAAAAAGCAAACCCAGCACCCCCACATAAAACAGTGAAGAGCAAGATGCAAAAGCATATGGCCCATATAAAATTTAAAAGTATACAAGTATATTGTTATTGGAAACTTAAAAAAAACCCAATAAATTTTGTCACAAATTGGATTTTAATATGTTTGATATTAATAGCTCATATTGCTCTCTGCTAAGAATTGTACCTTCTTTTCAGTGGCAATCATAACTTTTTGGACACAACCCATCACTCTGGACATTTGGGCAAGATTGTGACCCCATTCATTCATTACATGTTACTGTGTGACATTACACTCTTACCAGTTTGCAAATTTTCAACATTATTAGTACCAGTTTTCTTAAGTTCTTTGGGTTTCTGGTTTTTAGTCTGATCACATGCCTTATTGTGTCTTGAGACCACATTCTGGATACCTCTCCAAGCTTTGGCAAAGTATTCACCAGGTGTAGCCATATCAAAGATATTTGTGAAGGACTTTTCCCTCAGAAACAGGTACAGCTGCTAACTGCAAGTGGCTAACAATTGGTCCCTAATGTTTTTTTTCTATCTTGCCTCAATGAACCCACTGTTGTAAATAATTTCTCTTTCTACTGACAAACTAGGTGAATGCTTCACTTATCAGGCTTACTGTGCTTAAACTTTGTGCTTAACCCTTGTTTGATTAATTTGTATCTCATAAGGGAGGCTTGTCTTAGCGCATCATCCACAGTGAGATGCAAATACACATTCAGCTCATTGCCATTCAATAATGTGCTGAGATGGAGATAGCAATTATCCCTTCTCCATTGGGACAGTAATTCAAACCTTTGCAGATATCTATCTATATTATCTTTATCAACCTAAAATGGGGGTCATTTTGGGCCTCTCAACTTGCTAGAGTGTTGTTGCCTGTCTCTCTTAGCAGTTAATAATTCAAATTTTCTAATTTGTTTTCTGTTCATATTATTATCTTCTATCTCTATGGCTTCTAACTATGCTTCCCTTTTCACACCCTATTGTTTTCTTCTCTGCATGCTTTTCTATGTTCTTTTACTTTAAATAAATTCTTTTCTTGCCTGCCTACTGCAGGACATTTCCCATTCTCTCTTCCTAAAATCTCTGATCCCATTCCTGTGCCTGCTCCTTTTGAACAAATTGTTCTCCCTCTCAACCTAACTGTTTAACCATGTCTACTAAATTTTTAATTGACAACATATCATTAATGCTGATAAGATCTCCTTATCTTAAGTGCGCTACCTAATGAAACATACCATATGGGATTATATAAGCCAACAGTATCTTTTTTTGAAGAGGGCATCAATATATATGCAATATGTGTAAATAAAATGACCAATATATAATGAGATATTTACTCAGTTACTTTGCAGTATCTGTTGTCAGTCTGAAACAGATAAGTGAAAAATATTACTGGAGTCACCACCTATGCAAACTAATGGTAGTGCTCCAATCCCACATCTGACACCATTGTAACAAGATGAGGCCATGATGGGATTGGATTTAGCAAAAATATTAGAAACAGTTTTGTGAATGAAATGTTTATAATATACTTGAAGGATGAATGAATTTGATACCATACTCAAGTGCATAAGTTCAAAAATGGATAAAACAAAATGGTGAACACCAGGTTCAACAGCTTTAAAATGGAAATTATATAATTCCTAAATGGAACTAATCAGAACTTCATTGAGTTATAAAACAAAAATCAAAATAAGGAACTTGCAAACAACTTTGATATATGGATCCATCACCATGAATGATTAATGTACAGATTGTATGCACAAATATTGACAACAAAAGATTCCATCACCAAGGATGATAAAAGTATAGAATTTATTTTAAAATACTGTACATTTCATACACATCCGTATAGCAATATTGAAATGCTGATTTCACTTGTATAGTGATATTAATTGATGTTGATTCAACAATGGACCATAAGTATCTCTGTGTTCAATTGGTAATTGCAACATATTTCTGTTTCCACAATATTTGATCAACAAGCCATCACAAGTGGTCATCCCAGTCTGCCAAAGGATAGCCTTACTATTCAGACCACACTGTGAGTAAATGAGTGCCCTCCTCTGAGCCATTGTCACCATCAACATCAGCGTATGGGTTGCACAAAACACCCCAGTTCTACAACTTTTGATTGCAAAAACAGCTAAAACTGTAAGGACCGAGCCATGTAGTACATGAGACAAGAGTTAAATATGAATGCAATAATATACATTACACATGCACATACATAAATTGGCTTTGTTGCAAATTGAATCATTTAATTAAACCATCTGTATGAGGTGGTTATTATAGTAACCCAGTTTGCCACAGAATAACAATGTGGGTATTTATTTACCATAAATCAACACCCAAAAGCCGCACAGATCTTTTGTGCTGTAGCAATAACTGTATGTTGCTATGTTCAGAACATCAATGATCAAAGCCGTTTTGTGTGTTTAATGGCAGGGAAAATCATACATTATAGTTAATTTTATAACTAATTCAGTAAAAGTATTTCTTATATCGATCATTGATCACAAAATTTAGATATTTTTTATGATTTTTTGAGAGCAAGAGAGAGAGAGAGATTACATTAGCTGTAAAGCATATGGCATGCGATGCACTTGTGTTTCTGATTTTAATGTGTTCATTGTGAAGATGACGAGTGGACAGGCACCAGTTTTATTCTTTTATATGATATGGGACTTTAGAACGAAGAGAAGGAAAATATAAAAAAAAACGGTAGACAGATTATTAGAAATGAATTTCTTCCAGTGCTGACCACCCACCTCTCATTCCACTATTATTTCATTAATGTCATTGCTATTGCTTTACCAATTAGAAGTCGCCCAGAAATCTGCTCTCAAATATTTTGAAAAAAATATTCTTGCTTAAATGTATAGAAATAAAAACAACCTATTATATAAATTGTATTAGGTGAAACAAATCTTAAGTAGAAAGGAAAAATGTACAGGTCCCCACAAGAACAAAATAGCCACCCCTCCAATTAAACATAAAAATAAGCACTGGATAAAAGTACACCAATTGTTTAGTGTTCAATTTAATGATGAAATAAGGAAATAAGGAAACTTTCAGGTCTGATAAAGGTCAAGAATTCTTTTTTGTGCATTGATAGGAATCCATTCAGAAGAATTTATAAATGCTCATGCATGCATAGGTACATACCTCAGATATGATTTTAAGTGCTGGGTCTTTTTTTTTTTTAATTCTATGAATTTTTTAATCAGAAATAATGCAGAAACTATAGTTGACATTGTTCCCAGTACTGACAAGATCTGAGTTGGCAGGTGTGCACAATCAAAGTTTACATATGCAACTAACATATTGAAAAATAAAAAATATAAAAGATACATAGAAGACATTCAAAATACTGCAAATGCGCCCGTGTAAATTACTAAAGATATGTTCCAAAAGGACTCTCACTACCACATTTTCTACTCTCTCGTCATGGATGCTGTTAGTTAAGTAGCAATGGAAATGCGTATGTGCATAAAGGACAACACAATCCCCTCATAACAGCTACAGCAGATAAGGCATTCTGATCTAAATTTGATGCGCACGACAAGTCTCATGCGACAGTTGCTTTGCCAATTAAGGTCTGTATTGGCATACCATATATTACTTGCAGCAGAAAAATGCCAAAAATAATCTTTTTAAATGAAATGTACACAAAACAAGTGCGTTCCTTTATTATTTAGGGATCCACAGCATTGGATCTGTAATCTGAGACTCGAATGATAACTTCCAAAGCCACAGCACGGGCAGGCTGCCTCATGTATCACTGTTAAAGGTACATGGCCTCCTCTTCCCTTTGGCATTATATAACCATCCATTTCCATAAAGTGCTGTTAACACACCACCCACACCCAACCCTGCCATTTTTGACAACATTAATATATAATAACTTAGTTGAAATTGCAGTGTTTTCAAGAAAACTTACTTCAGGAATTATTTTTAACCCCTAATTCAAATCTTTGGATAGATATCATTTTAACTTTATGATTGGAAAAAACTAACAAATGGAAAGACATAAGTAAAGAAATGGGATGTAAACAGTTCATGAATCACAGATGACCAAATACAAAGAAACTGTATTTGAAACAAAGCAAAAAAAAAAATAAATAAAAATGGAGAAAAAATATTAGCCTATGGGAGAACTCGAAAAGCTACATTAGTATTGAAATTTTTCTTTTATACAATCAACCTGTTTTCTTAACATTCACAATTACACACACACACACACACACATCTACACACATACAATTTAATGACTGGATGATATTCCTTAGGATAAAAAATGTGTCTCTGCCAACAATCATAAATTTGTCTTTAAAGCTATCACTTCTATTCACATTTCAAGAGGGGTAACTAAGCAAGACCCTCTCCATGCTATAAGACATTATTTAAAATTGCCATGGTGCTGAAAACATTTTTTCTTCCCATTAAGGAAAAGAGATAAATCCTCAAGCCCTGGTTTTACGGCTGAAGTGGGTAATAAACTTGATGTATTCCAAATCATCTCACGATAAGCTTGTCATATCTGAAGGTATATGTCCATGCATGTGTGAATGTTTATAAATTCCTCTTTCAAATAGATTCCCAATTGCTGAACAAGAAAAGCATCTTTGAACACTTATGACAATTTCTACTTGAGATTAGAACAATCTAATGGAGTCTTGCATTTAAATGCAACAGTTCAATCCAACAAAAACCTTTGATTGGTATGCCTAGTCAAACTTCTGAAGTTACTATCTCTGAGATCTAGCATCACCAAGACGTGAATTGGGTCCGTGGCTGCATTCAAGATTGCCATTATATCCATTTGAGGTCAGTGCTATCTCATGGATACAGGTGTTTTGCTGGATTTGCCCATTTATTTATTTTATTTTGGGCTCTATGGTAGCCAAGTGTTTTGGTAACTGATCACAAGACCATTACTTGAACTACCATCATATTAGGAGAGCTGTTTATCCATCTTTTAGATACACAATGTTTTGATCCAAGATATAAGAGAACCCATGACTGGCATGCACAGTCAGCATTCCTAAGTTTTTATTTTTGAGATGTAGTATTACAAGGACGTGAATTGAGTCTTGTGGATCCCGTCATTGTGGCACATTTGGCCACCAAACCCTTTTGAAGTCAAAAACAACTTCCTCATAGGTAAGGGGTTAGTGCTTTTTCTTAATTCACTGATGTTTGTTTTACTCCCTAAGGGAAAGTTACACTTTATCACTGTATAATTGTAGTGTAACAGGTCATGTGACCCTCATTTGTGCTCTGTTATATTAGAACAGTTCATTCATCGTACAGAAATGCAGACATTCTTCCCTCAAAGGAAGGCTGATGCTAGATGTTGGATTCTCATGCATTTGCTTCTCTTTCTCCTCAAGTGCAAGCATTCTTGTTGATGTATCACTCGTCTTAAACTAGTGCTATCTAGTGGGAATAAAAGGGATGTTTTAGGTAAAAGTTTGTTCCCATTGGCTATGTTGTATACAGACCTCAGAGATGATTATAAAATTCCTGGGTTCAGTTGGTAATGAAGCTTGTATTTCTAATATTAATATGATTGGGTACATATTCTTGGAGAAACATAATTTTACTAAAATATCTGTTGCCTTTTTATCTTTTTTGTTTGTCATGGTATTCTTTATCCCTGACATTCATTTTTGTACTTAAGTCTTTTTCTGTCACTGACAGCCAGGCAGTCATTTTGTATGTATGTCTTGCTGTCTTCTGTCCTGTCTTTACATTACTTTCACACATTCAAAAAAATTGGACCAGTTTTTTTGTACAGTAAAGCATTGAGATGTCTATAGAATTAGTTTCTTAAGGTCAGGTCTATACTGCTAAGACCACAATTTCTTTTTATTAACTCTATCAGGTTTATTAATGGTTTAATAGAATAAATTCTGGCTTTGATACAGTTTTCTTATATTTTTTCGTTTTTCATTTTTCACAGGAGCAGGATTTTGTAAATTTTATGAAGGACCCCTTAAATCCAGTGTCAACACCAACTCCAACACCTGCATCCCCTTCGCCCCAGGAGCAATGGGCAGATATTAAAGGGCAAGAAAATCTTCATCACCTAACCAGTGACACATTTGATGCCTTTATCAGGGAACATAACTCTGTTCTTGTTATGTTTTATGCTCCATGTAAGTTTCAGTTACACCGTATAATAAGTTTTCTTTTTTCATATGGGGATCTGAAACATATATTTGCTTGCTAAAATATTGATTTTGGAAGACTTCATTAAGGAACATAGCTTGGTTTTAGTTGTGTTCTGTGTTTCATGTAAGTTTCAGTTAAGTAATTTGTTAATAATATTTTTCTCATTTTATTGTTTGAAAAGTAAATTGATATTTCTATGCAGTTGAATTTGTTTACTAGATTTCTTGCTTAGAAAAAAAAATCAGATTATTTTTTTTTGCATGTTAAAGAGGAGTCATAATTTGATGGCTGGCCAAATTTTTTAGGTACATGAAATTTCAATGAAATTTCTCTATGTAAAATATTGGATTTATCACCCAGCATTCAGTGTTAGTGTTTTTGGAACAAAAGATTTCATGATTCAAATAAAGGGAATTTCTTTGCTCGCTTGATTTTGTTCAGCTGAGATGTTTGATTTTGTAATGACATTGTGCTTTTAATGTAGCTTTAACTTAGCTAAAAAAATTTCCACTAGGAACTACAGTGGTTTAATGGTTAGCATGCCAGACCAAAATGATGCAGGTTCAGATTGTACCATCAGAGTAGCACCACTTTGGTGTGTCTTTGGGCAGGCAGATTTATTTTAGTTGTCTTGATAATTTTATTTGCTATGACACACTATAAAACATCAAGCTATCCACATTGGCGTTTGGAAAATGATGAAGTCTTAAGTTTGGCAATTTCGTTGTTGTTGTTGTTGTTAAAAGAAATCATGCATGCTTCATTCTTCCTGTTCATGTCTTTTTTTATGTAGATACAACTGCAATGTCACTAAAAGTCTTCCTACATTTTTTAAAACTTAAAGCTATGAAAGATAATTTAAGTAGTTCTTGTGCCACACACCTACCCAAGTACCTTCAAGTGTTAGGTAGAGGCAGGAGGCTATCAGACCTGCTAAGTCACATGAATGCTTACAAAATCCTTGATTTTAAATGCCAAATACACTGACATGACTGTGATTTGCAAAACATGATTTCCTAAATATGCATCCATGATTTGTGTGGGGTGGGGCATTATGTACACTAATAAAATATAGTCATATTTGAAATAATATCCTGGTTTAGGAAAATGTTTGAAATTGTTTAATGCTTTCCATAAAATCACTCAAATAATTCTGAGGCTACACCACTACCACTTTTAAGTTAGTAGGCATGGGAAATTGCCCTTGGGATGGATGGATGGTATAAGGAATAAATTGGCATAGTATATTAATGCATAAGTGAATAATGAATATTCCCTTCTTGACATTCTTAATAACCTGACTGCCAATACATACCATACTATGTTTACAAATACAGTCAAACCTATCAACAGTGGCTCACTCATTGAAATATTCCAAATTGTCTGTTGTACACCGATGACAGGTGTAATTTTCCATCTTGTTTTCAAGCAATAAAATGCACTGAATACCATTATTTTTATTGTTATTTTATTAGTAGAGTTGGTTATCTGCACTCTTTGACCAACATGTATAATTAGGCTTAGAAACAGCTGTTCACCCATCAAGCAGAATGGATTACCAAGTTGTTCAACTCACCAAGATTAAAAAAAGAAAAACAGTCAGCTTATGTGATAGGCCTGTGATTAACAGGGAATGAAAAGAAGTCTTACATGGCTATTGTTAGTAACACATGAACCAAAACTTTACTTGCTTCTATACAGGGATTTTACAAATGCACTAGCCCATTTCCTGGGACAAGTTCAAATTCAGCATGGGCAACCTCAAGTTTTCAAGGTACATGCCCATGGTTATGTCCAAGACTTGAAAGTGTGGGACAAAAAGGTCATGTTCCATTCATAATGCAGGAGTTTTTTGAGGTTGCAGATTTTAAACAATTGGCTTGTCAGTGGTTGCTTTGTTAACTTTGTCCAAATTTTAAGGTGAGCAGGTGTTAACTTTTACACTAATATAACTTGTCTGATTTCTGTAACTGATGGATTTGGAAATAAAATGCACTAATCTCTAATAATTAACCACCAGTCAGATTTCATTAAAAGCATTATCAAATTCACTGAAAATGTGGCACCTACAGGTGGTGTTTATGATCTGTTGTTTGCATGATAATTAAAGTAGACCATTACATACTTATTGCTGGGCAAACAATTAAATGGACAAAAATAGGTGTTCTCAAATGCTGACTTGTCAAATAGTGTTTTGCTTGTTGCAATTTTAAAGGTAACTCGGTGATAATGTTGAAGTAAATGGATAAAATATATATTTACAAATCCTTAATTGTTAGCAAAATTAAATAATTGCAAACAGTCCAGCATTTGTTATTTATTGTTGCTGTTGTTTATGAAACTTGATGAAATTTCTGGCTTTAAAAAAATAACTGGTAGGATGCTACAAAACATGCAAGTAAGCTCCAGTCAACTTGGGTTAATGAGTATCCCAGGTTATAATAATCTTATTGCTTGCCCTAGTGGTTATAGTATTATCCTTGTATACAAGAGGTCATAAGTCTGAATCCACCTGAGCCATGTAATATATAAATAAGAATTGTCACAGAGCTACCTTGATTGATGTGCAGCATTAAGAACTTGCTTGGATTGGACAGGCAGTGGGCAAGATAAAACTTGCAAGGGAATATTTAAGACATTCTCGCCTCCACAAGTCTTGTTACCTATGGGAGAATAAGGGTGATGGTAACTGACTTCATGACATGTCTTCCAAGTTGAACCAGGCAGAGGGGTTATAAGATGAACTCAGTGGCCAAGTGTTTGAGATCAGGGTGAGTCATACAGTAACATGGATATTGGCTGTTGTCTACAGCTTGGAGAGGGATGGACTGCCCAGGTTGCAACTGCCCATGATACACTGGAGATGACAATAGATAGAGTTTCTATACTTGATCGGTTACACCCTGGTTTACCAATGACCATGCCATCCACTGGACACCAGGACAGAGGTGATGAGTTTGCAACCACCTCAAAGTACAGGCAAGAGATAACATTACCATTGTAACATGGAATGTCAGGATATTAAGACCAGCAGGTGAATGTCAGGACATTAAAACAGCATTGAAACTTGAGGAGCTAACCCATGAGATTAGAAGATACCAGTGGCACATTTCTTGGACTCTGAGAGATGCACTTGAAGAACTTTGGAGAGAGATCAGCAGATGAAAGACACAGGATTTGCTTCAGTGGACATGAGGATAAGCATGAGCATGTTGTTGGATTTATGGTAGATAAGGACATCATGAGTATATTCACGGTTGTCTCACAGGATGATTACCGTCCACTTTAATGCATCTCCTTTAAACATCATAGAGGATTATTTCCCAACATCTAATCTTGATGGCCAAGAAGTGGATGTATTCTATGACCAGTTTCAAATGCTTATTGACCAGACACCCAACAAGGATATTGTAATTATTGAAGGAGACTGGCATACCAAAGGAGAAGATACACAGGCAGACTGGCAATAAGTCTGTAATGAACAAACCAAGGAGAGAGGGCTAAAGCTCCTAGACTTTGCCAACTACAATCACCTAGTGCTAATGAACACCTTTGGCCACCACAAACCATCCAGATGGAAAATACCACAACCAGATTGACTACATCTTGGTGAGAAAGTGCTTCCAGTCTAGTATCAGCATTGCCAGAACACATAGCTTCCAAGGAGCTGACATAGGAAGCAGTCATGACTTGCTAATGATGACTATCAAACTTCATCTGAGGAAAATCAAGCAGCCAAAACAGGTTAGGACCAGGTTTGAACTTGAAAAATTTACAAGTCCATGCATGACACAAGCATGAGTCATCACTAGGTAGCAAAGAGAAAATGAAGCAGACAGAAAAATAGATGGGAAGATAACATCAAAGAGTGGGCAGATATGGTTATTGCAAAGTTTCAAAGAGCATTGGGGAACAGGGCAAAATGGAGAGAGATATGTCACAAAGTCACAAAGTCATCAGTTGCACCCCATCAACAAGCCAGGTTACAGGAGAAATGATGAAAATGAAATGAAATGATTGCTTGTTCAAGTTCAAGTTTAAGATGTTTTCCTTAAACATATCACTTCACTCTCTCTCCAAATCCTTTACTACTGTTTCTACCTATCCATTTACTTGTCTGTATACATGCATATTTATGCTTTTCTAACTGTACCTATTTTCTGACCCATTCAAATCTACATGTATTATTTACATTAAGATGCCAACAAAGATAAAAAGAAAATAAAAGTTAAAAATAAATATAACATGATTTCCTTAAAATATTCCATATTTTGTTGTTTTTTTTTTTTTTATCCACATTGGGATATTATGTTTCTCTCAAGAGCCCTGAGCAAGCTGACTTGTATAAAACTTGTCAATCTCAGTCTCTGCAGGCAAGTTTTGAATATATTGAATGACCTGTGCCCTTATGAAAAGGGATACAACTCGTGTTTCCACAAAGATGAATTTTTGTTTCTTTTATCAGAGATATCCTAAATTTGCAGTCAGATAGATGAAGATATTGAATTATAACTGTCATACTGGCAAAAAAGGCAACACCTGTTTCTGCTTCGAGAACAAAAATTCTTTTCCACCATCCATCAAACAACTTGCATTAACCCCTAAATGATTAAAACCTCCTTTCTGTAGAATTTTACACTGTGACACCATTGAGTTACAGTGACAGTATGACTGTCTTCCCCTGGCATTTATAGATATGTTCATTAACAAGTAGAATATATGTTCTGATTGCTGGCAAATTTAAAACTCAGCCACATGCAGTTGAAGAAAATGAAAGTTAAAGTTTGATAATTTGCTTTGCACAATTAATCTTACATATGAAACAATGTTACAATCATGTACAGTATGATTTTGATGTGTATCATTGACAGACTTAGAAAAGAGCTTATGATATGGCTACTTACTACAGATCTTGTGTAATATATTTTACTGCAATTTCAGGGTGTGGTCATTGTAAGCATATGAAACCAGCCTACGGAGAGGCGGCTGCTAAACTAGCAGCTGAAGGAGTAAGTGTTGACATAATAGTTTGAACACATTTGTTCATGTCCAAATATTAAAAAATCAGCATCATTGGAAATATAGAGCAGGTATCATGGAACCATTCATTGTTCCATATACTTCATTAATATAATTTGAATTAGTACACATTCCAATCTACATTGTTACAGTACAGAAGCCAATAACCAAATATTCAAATGACAATATTTTCCAGCTAGTTTTTTTAATAGAAAACAAATATTATGATCATTGTTACTTGACCCACTGAAAGGCAAACCCAAATTCAACACTTATTGTTTCCACTTTGAAAACCTTGATATGGCTCCCATTATATATATATATATATATATATATATATATAT
>QKMX01348084.1:1075-13583 GCA_003401595.1 Venustaconcha ellipsiformis
TATATATATATATATATATATATATATATATATTGATATAGATATAGATTATACACATACTGTGTTTATCATGGTTGTTAAATTGCTGTGTCCAAACCAGGGTGATATTTTTGTGGGCCCACCAGTAAAATCAATAGTGAGGAAACAATAGTCTTGAGTAAACTCCGCAAACATATTACAAAACATATTCCACAAGTAATCACTGTCAAGTAGAGATAGATTCCTTTCCAGGTGAGTAACTGGGTCACATTCATAGTATTGACGATTGATTTGAAATTTGTCACTTCCCGATGCAATTGCTCACGAGTTTGTCTAGGCTGGAATCCAGGGACTGCAGTGAATCAATAAACTAGATTTGGGGATGATGCTTATTGGTGAATTTGATGCTGCTGCGATGTCTTACGTAGTTAAGTCTCCATCATACCCATGAAGGTGATGAAGCACCACGGAAATTCATGTTTTTTTTTTGTTTATATTACATGCATTGTGCATGCATCAGTGAGGTGACAAATATCACAAAAATTTTCTATGGTGGAGTTAAGAACTCCTTCAATGATCCAGCAATGATTGGGTTTAGAAAACTTAGGAGAGCTGTTCTTGGATTCATTTCTCGGTAATCTAAAGTGATTTAACAAGCACCTTAACTGAGTCCTCGCCACTATACAAGATTGATTGGTCAGTTGCTCCATCACATTTGATAACAACAAACAAAACCAGTATGGGACATGTTGAGTAACTTGTGCTGTATTTGACTGAACATTGTTTGAACCTTAGGTTCTCACGGGAACATTCAAGCATTCAAAGTTCGCCTAGATAACATAAGTGACTTTCATTTTTCATTGCACAGCGGGGTTTTTAAAATAGTTTTTGCCAGGTTCGAGCACTTTATATTGTCCTTTACGGCTTTCACCGATTCCACCACATTAAAACTTGTGGTTGTCAAACAGCTGTTGCATGCGAAATACATTCAGGCAGCGTCAACATGGAACATTTTTCCCCATTATCCTTCTTGTATCAGTACATCAACCAGAAAAGATTCTTTATCCACACATCATAATGATGCTTTGCTTCTGGGTCATCCATCTTGACGCAGATCAGTGCTGTACTGCGAGCTTTTCTTAGTGTATAATCATTTTTCACAAAAGCCTTTATTCAAAGTGAACATATTAAAAGTAACATCAGGGCTGAATTGTTCAAACTTTTTAAGTAAGGTGTCAGAAGCCTATACAGAAAATTCAATGTAACCAAAGTTATATTCACCCATCTTTATAATTTTGATGCAACACAGATAAAATTGCCTTTTCGAAACATCAGTTGTCATAATTCTTTTATGTTCATCACTGACTGCGGTGGAACATACTTTGGTGAAACCTATCCTGCAAAAAGGCTCTTTTGGGGAAATATGAAGCTAAAGTTCGGAACCTCAGCTGGAGTTTTCAAGTTCTTGAGGATCTTTGCATAACTTTTATCAATTTCATTGTTGATGACATCAATGTCTTTATGGTTATGCAAAGGCACACTATGAAATCATTGCTATGATGTTTAATAGTTAAATGCAGTTCAGCTCTAAGACCTAATAGTTCAAGTATGTCATCTTCACCGCTTATGTCCTGATTGTTTTAGTGGTTGTACTGTTCATGTTGCAATTACAACCAGTTGTCCATTTGTGGTTCTGATAACTCATGTAGTATGCTAGTTTTTGTATACCATTTATTATTCATAACCCATGGTTATACTGGTATAAATGGTAAATCAACTATTTGCAAACGTCAATGTATCCTTTAGAGTGTTTTTTACTTTATCAGGATCAGAAACTACAAGTTCTTCAATCCTGCCTATTATATCATTGACTTATCTTTTTGGTCTAACCTGTCAGTTGTTTCTACAATTATATCGCATTGTTTCTTCATTTACAATGTTAAGTGTTTTTCCATCATAGGTTCATTGAATCTTCAAATGCTTTCACGATAATATTCGCAAACATATACATATGGTTGGCAAAGCTAATTTGTAAACTTTTCTCTGATACCACCTAGACCAACACATAATGCAAGCAAATGCAATTTACAGAATTCCAGGGAAAAAACTTTGCATTGATTGCATCCTAATGCCACTGAACTTCTCCTATACACAGCATTCCAGTTGCAGTCATTTTATCTTCCATGCATATGGTGCTATATGGAAAATAAAGTTAAAGTCAAAATGATAGATTAAAATTTCAATGAGGTCATCAAGCAAGTTGGACTATATTTATGCTATGGTATTCCAAAATTGTAAATCTGGCATTTGCCAATAAACAGACTGTGGAAGTAAAAATTACCAGAGCAAAGTGATGTGATAAAACATATCTTCAGATGACGTCCATACTATTTACAAAGTTCCATTTCATTCCAGATGATAACTATATAAGCCTGCCTCACCCATTTACTATGATGGAGTAAAGATAGAAGCCTGTATAGCTACATACATATATTTAATGAGGTATGTACATAAGCAAATGAAAACAAGAAGCAAAAAAATTCCCTCATCTACAGGGATCATATTTGCAGAAGCTTCCCTTCACAAAAACATCCATTACACACTAATAAACCATTCTGAAAACTTGAAAATCAAAATTCATATGGGAAGTTGATCCTGTAGACATGGGTTATGCCATGCTGTATGACTTCATATCATACCAATCCTGATTGGACCACAACTGTCTGGAATGTGTTGTCATTTCTATTATCCTCAACTTTTTTAATATGAGTTTTAGGTAATAACCTAAATCCCTAATATACACATCCTGTGGTAATTTACAAATGATTAATACTAAGAACACATGAGGACAAAGTTTATTTATTATTCTGAACATGTCACTGTCTGATTCATTCATGACAAATTTAAAAGTAGTAATGATTCACTGAAATACAACTGAACTTAAATAATTTAAACGTTATATTCCATTCTAATATATTAGAGCAGTAGAAAGTGAAGTGTGGTGGACAATGAATAATTAGAATTTACTAAATTTACAAATAGTGTTGCATGACATTTTGTATTAAAAATAAAGTTCCAGCGCTATGACACACATAGTATGTGCCAACATTACTGCAACTGAAAAATCACAACATGCATGTTGTCTTTCATCTAGGGGATCCATTTTAACCCAACTATAAGTAACATCAAAGTTTCTGCTTGATAAACTTACATCAAAGTTCTGATATATTTTCAAAAAAGTCAAGGCAAACATGCCTCAGTTTGTTGCTTAATTCATATTATGACCCATCTGGAAGATTTTTTGCATTCTTATAACCCTTCATTCTCTTGGCTTAATGATCACTACTAGTCATTACTAACTCTTATCAAACTTACATTCAGTCTCATGGCAGTAACACACATTATCTCGTGATCTTTTATATGAATGATCACAGCAAGTCATTCGCATATTTAAAAAATTTAATATAAAGTATTTCACCACAGTCACCCTTGTAACACACATTGCTCCCTTTGATTTCTTGGCTTAATAATCACCACAAGTCATTACTGACCCTGGCAATCTAAAACTCACTGACACCTGCACTCTTGACATAATATGATCACTAAACGTCATAAATAACTCTAGCAAAATTACATTCAGAGTCTAATGACAAAGGATGGAAACAAAACATTAAATGTAAAGAAGGGTACAATTGTGACTGCTGTGCCTCATGTAAGCAATATTCATTACTGGTTAAAGGAATATGAAGCAGTTATATATGCTAGCTGATTCTTTCCTGATAAAATTTACTTAAAGCAGAAGAATCTGATGTGTCATAAGCAACAGCTTCACACCCTATGTTTTTGATGTCAATGGAGTTTCCACCCTGAAAGTGGTGACAATATGGGGGGGGGGAGATGCAAGGAACAATTTTTCTAACAGCTTACAATTTTCAAGAGTATGATGGGTTGTTTTTTTTTGCAAATTATATAAGAAGCCTGATAAACTTGCAAAATTGTGTATTCCATTAATAGTTGGATAATTTGTTGAGAATTAAGAAATTGTAAAAACTGTAAATAAATTGACAAAATCTAAATTTACTGAAGTCACACAAATTTGATGACACTAAAATAGTATTAGAGAAAATTAACCCAAATTATCGGATATCACTAAATTTAGATTATGACATGTTTTGTAAAGATACTTTCATCAATGACCAAGTGAGAACGAAATGTTTTGGGAAACATGTACAAACACATGCCATAAAAAAAGATTACAACATGTTATTTATACAATGTGATAATAAAGCTGTGTACATGTTTCATTATTTACATTACTGGACAGACTATGTGGTGAGGCACTCTGCTAATAAAGCAGTCTGACACAAGCTCCAACCTTCATTACTTAACTAAGAGGCAGCTAAAAAACAAGATTCTGCATGCATATTCAAGCCATTTCCACATAAAATTATTTCCTGTACACATCATGGATAAGAATTCCTTAAATGGACAAGAACTAATGCAGTATAGTACAGCAGGAAAAATTAATAAGTAATGAGAAAACAAAAACTCTCTCACAACAATGTTGGAAAGAACATATCTTCACTTAAAGCAAATGTGTCCTACAACTGAACATTTAGCATTGATGGAGATGTTCCTCTTGTCTATATAGCTTGGTAAATGTATGTAACTTGTTTTATAGGAGTATTCCATGAAAACTTTGACAAATGTCTAAAACCTCTGTAAAAAATAAAATTATCCTTGACTGACTCGAGTATCAAATTACTTTTCTAAGTCTTCAATTTACATTTCAAATTTATTTCTTCATGTCCTTCTTATAAAGAAGATAATTTTGATTATGCACTATCATCACAGCAGTGGTTCACTGTGTCCATGTTTAGAAGTGTATACTTTAAAGATGATGTCATGGCTTAGAAGGTAGGATCCAATATTTGACAGAGGAAGCATACCATATATTCTGTAATTAAAGGATATGCAGTGAAGTCAACATTAATATTACCAACAAAATGGTTCTAATAAGCAAATTCAGTGAATTTTTGTCCCCTGCCTACTGTGATGAGGTCATGAAAGTATACAATGATACATATCTGATTGAGTTATACAATTACTGGATGGATTTGGAAGGAACCAAGTTTGATGTCTCCATCTGAAAGGGTATTGGAGTAAAAGTGACAAACAGTGGGAAGATACTGAATGTGAGCTACACTTTGAAGATAAAATGTTGACTGTGATAAATTAGATATTATCAAATAGAAAAAAAATACAGGTGTACCATGTTTCACCTATGAACCCCAAAGAAGCTTCTGAGATATAAAGCAGCCATAATATATATATGAACTTCAGCTTCTAGATAGGGAAGACCCCAAACTAAAATGCAACATTTCTAACAATATACACATGCAGCAAATTCTGTTCACAGATCTTAAACATCTTATAAATTAAAGAACTAAATAGACATCATTACTGAAACAAACATCCAGTGACCTTGACCTTCAAGATAGGAACATCAATGTGGTACTGCTTCCCACGGATCAGTGGTTCTTCCCTTACCTCCACCAAAGATACTGGCTGCCATATACAGCCAATCATGTGCTGAAAAGTGGCACTAAATCCCACAAAATCAAATCAAACCAGTGTGGTCCAGGATAAATATTTGAGTGTCATCCCTTAATCTCAAATGGCTCTGAAGTTATAGACTGGTATAGAAAGTATGAAGGAAAACAAAAATTACTGACTGATAACCTCTACAAAAAAGATGTATATTTAACATACCAACTAATGATGATGTCCAAGTATACATGTTCACATAGTTTATCTATTAATCTCAGATTCCTCTTAAATTAAAGACAGGAAAAGAAAGCATGATATAAAACTTAAAATAATGACCCATGACCATGACCCCAAAGGCAATAAGCATAATGTGGTACATTAGACACTTTCATAATGATAATGTATTAAATATATTAAGTTCTGCTCCTATAGCCAAAATAGGTCTAAAGTTATAGAATGGAAAGGACGGTGCAACTAAAAAGTGAAATATTCATATGTGACCTTTATCAGGATGGGAACAAAAGTGATATTCAAAATATAGATGTATATCAAGTTTTATCCTTTGCTGTCAAACAGTTATAAACTTTCCAACTGGAATAAAAGTGTGACAGAAAATCTAAAACATCAATGACCTTGACCCTTACAATACGATTCCTAATGTGGTAGGTGATACACCTACTGATGATGTACAAGTATGCAATGTTTTCTCTCTTCATCTGAAAATAGTTCTAATACAGCTTTTAAAGATCATGGGTAAGTATAAAAAGTTTTCTACCTTAACCTTAACACAGCTATATTGTTTCAGAGTGGAATGTAAATTGTGATAGCTTACTTGCAACACTAATCTATGGTTTTGACTTTTTAGTACTCCCAACAAGGTTTGTGACTAACTTTTTAATAATGATGTAAAAGTACTCCCAATTTCATTTCCTAATCTCAAATGAAAAGGGAAAACTTAAAATATATATACTCTGCTGTGACCATCACCTTAAAGACAGGACATATAAACGGCTTGAAAATTATACAGCAGAAAGGAAACTGAGGAAGAAAATTTAACATTTCACAGTGACCATTACTGTGATGATAAAAACATCAATCTTTCTAAATATGGTGTACCAAGCTTTGTCCCTTAATCTCAAATGGCTTTTTAAAATTATAGAATGAAAAAGAATGTGATGGGCAGATGGAAGAAGCATATAATACATGATGTTCCTCATTATTCACAAATAGGTGGGGGACAAAATTCAATTGCATGCACTGACACTCCATTTATTAAGTCCCAAAATGACATCTTAAATACAATGGAGTTTTCATGTGACTTCTCATCAAGATATATGAAAAATGATTAGCTTTACGCAGAGTTAATTCTAAACTTCTTTTCAAAGATGAAACCTCTTTTTTCCACTTTCTGTTTTGTGTCTTGACCCTTTTGGCTCACATACACTGCATTTTGCTAAATAAAAACTCCAAAATTACTTAATGACAACACCCAGAAATCTACAACATCATGAAATATATTTTGCATCTTAAAAACATTAAACAATTTACTGAGAAAAACCCTTCTTCCACAGAGCAGCAACTGAGAATATACAGTGCACAGCATATAATGATGGATAATATGGATTGATCCAAAAACTATGCTTTAAAACAGAACTCCTTTCAAAAAACAGAACTACAGGGGGATTTTTCTCCAGATATAAAATGCACAAAATAATAATGCTCACAGGATACTGAGCCCCAATTGTGAAACCAGGGCTAACACATATAATGAAGCTATCAGCCTCATTTTTCACTTCCAGCACACTTTTAAAAAAGTAGGTCTGCACTGTAAATTGGTAACATATAATTGAGGCTTTATTCTGAACATATTGTGGTACAAACGTATGTTTCTACAAGAAAATGCTGAACAATTACAATTTGAATTTCCCTGTCTGCACACATAAAAAAGACTATCAGGTAAATTGGTTTGAACATTCTGAATAAAATAAGAAAGAAATACTGACATATATGATATTTGCTTGAAGCATTGAACCTGGTTTATGGTGATGCTAAGATACCTTACCGTATAATTCAGATGCATGGAAGCATCAAACCCACTAAATTATGTGTCTGCCTCTGGGAAAATATAGATAATTTTACATAATGTTAAGATGATGACACATTTAGACCTCATATATGATGATATTGTAGATTGATTTATTTTTTGGAGCATCATTTTTCATGACATTTTACAAGACACTTAATTGATGCCTCTAAAGGATGGGAGGGTTCTATATTCTGCACAAGAAATATAATTTATATGAAGTCTCTAAATCTGTGTAGCTAACACAAATATCAATAAAAACTGTTAAATGACATACAAGTTTATTTTCCTTCTTCAATTAGTCAGGTACAGGATGGCTTTGACTAAACAATTCCAACTGGTAGCTTAACTTCTGACTGACCTTGTCAATGTCACAAAATATATCATGTAAACTAAGTACATACTAACTGGAGCAAAGGTGTAATACCAGCAGTTTTTGGAAGAAAAAAAGATTGGCTTGGTAGGTTTAACACCAGGAAAAAAACAATGTAAAGAGCAGTGTTGTTATTATGATCCACTGTAGAAAATATATTCCTGCATGATAAAGCATAAGAATCCCTTGATTTTATATCCTAAAAGAAGACTGAATGCATCGAAGACAGCCATACCCTAACCGCCATAATAAGTTGACCACTGCCATCAATGTGCATCAGTCAAAACTAGTAACAATATAGCAGAGATGGCTGGCATTTGATCTTTTTAAAAGGATGCTCGAACACAGAATCACCAGCTTTCAATCCAGCAAGGCAGCCATATTTAGATACTGCATCTAACTTCTGGTAGCATGTACAATAAATTTTATCTTGAAACGGTGATTGCTTTCGTGCATGCTGCTGGCAGTGTCCCATGCTGTAATCCACTGCTTGGGATAACACCACAATTATTGGCTGCTTTGGGTCACTGTATATGAAAATTGAAAGAAGGGTCAAGTGGATTATTCAGTTGTGAATTTTGATTGCCTTTTCCAGGTAATTGTATCTTGAGGCCCTCTTGGGGGTCTTGTTGACATGATCCAGTCCAAGCCAAGGTCGAGTTTGTAGATTTCCACCTGTATAGAGAGAAGGTAATACATATAAGAATTCACACAAAAAAAATGTGCACATGTGCATGTGTATGTGTACATGTATGTGCATATGGAACATGTCACCAGACCCATTTAATTTACACTAATGGTTTCATCCTGATAAATTTAAAAACACCCAAATCAAATCAATGCCATAAACTAGGCATTCCTTCATATCTCTTACCTGGATGGTATGCTGACAAAAGTCTTATGTTGTTGTCATTCATTTTCTACTTTCATGCAACATCTAAACTCTGGGTAAAAAGTAATTTGCTGCTGGTTTAACATTATCCAACTATGATTCCAATGTTTCCACTCAAACATATTACTTCACTGTTTCTCACAAAAAAATACTATTCATTTTCACCTAATAATGGTATTTTATTTCACTCTGATAGTATCTGACTTGCTGGATCGATACATGTTGCAACTAACTGATGGGCATTGCTGGAGGTTCTGTTGGAAGTCAGATAGTGCAGTTTTATCTGATCTGATCCCCAAATCAAGTCTTGGAAGATAATACTGAAAGTTAGTATAAATTATTTTACTGGGGCTCAATTTTTTGTTGTCTTGTGTGGAAAAAATGACATTTTCATGGGCACTTAATCTGTGGTAAGTTTGCATATTAATAAATATTTAATTTCATGGTTAACCTCTACAGAGGCCAAAAATAAAGAATAAAATCAAGAATAATGCTATGCCAACACAAGTGGTGATAATCTGAATGTTTAAAATAATATTACTAAATTTATAACCACAGATCAAAGACCTGATAAGTTCAACACTTATACCATGTTTTTCGCTGGAGTGAATAAGATCAATGTAAGCCAATGCAACCAACAACACTAAAACAATAGTACCACCTCTATGAGCACAAATAAAACACCTGTTAGAAAAATGATTTACACCATGTTTTTGGCCAAGTACATCAAAGTAATCCATGCCCCAAAAGTACAAAGATGCTAACCAAATTTAAGAAAGTGAAATCCCTCTAATGTTTGTACCTGTCAGGTACAGACCACCTTTAACCACTAGACTTGACAATAAATAATGAGTACAAATAAGAATTAAAATCACACTAAGTAAGATGGCTAAACAGGTCATGAAGGCCATTACAATAAAGGAAGATGTTACTGGTGACAATCAATTTAACCGTGCAACTTAATTATATAAGCTAATGCACACTGAATTAATCACTGCAGCTCATGCAACAAAGAGTAAAAGATCACAACTAATTATCTGTGGTTTTGAGATAGCTGGACTTGTTTAATTCTGTAATTTGGGGGATATTTATTTGACAAGCACTTGTGTGTACAATGAGACTTAATTGACAAGATGCTGTAATTAGTGTAGATACAGCGATGTTTTTTTAATAGTCATTATACAGTGATTCAAGAACTCCAGATAATTTACTGGCTTGTTCTTTTGGATTAAAAATGCTTGGATAGAATTTAATGTGCTTTCATGAAGATTTAAATTTTTCAAAAATGGTTGTTATCAAAAGGAAGATTTTATATTGAATTTAATTTTCTTACACTAGTATAATTTATTATTCTTTCTTTCATTTTTAGTATTACTAGTGTTTTAATACCTTATCCTTTTTATCATTTTTTTTATTGTTACTTATCTCTTGTGTCAATTTAAGGTTGTGAGTGGAAATTATAGCTACCACATGCCTTATAGATAAATGAGGGGAAATGGTCATCATCATCATCAATGGCTAATTTTTCACAAGGTCTTAAATTCATGCTTTAGGGCAACAATGGAAACAATATAAATTGGTCACAAAACAAAAAATTTCTAATACTACAATATTTGTTGTCAATAGTATCTTTTTGTTTATTTGGGTCTAGACTTTTATCTTTTTTGTTCTAAAGGTATGACGCAAAGAACTGGCATAATATATATATAGTACAGACACGGAGGCTGCCAATCAACAATTGGGTTTATGACAAGTCCAGTAGACATGTTTTAACACTTCTTTGTCTTAAAATCAAACACAAAAGTTTGGTAAACCATAGATCATTGAGAACTTACATTAATATGCAAAAACCATGTGTCTTCTTTAAGTCACAATGACATTGAATCTTTTACACCTGGACTTGGAAATGAATAGGGTTCTTCTTTACCATAAGTACAAGCAATTCATAAAGTTTTGTAACTGCAGAGGGTGAACTAAAATTATTGTTCAAAAACCATTTTTCTTCTTGAAGACAGTGACCTTGACTTTTGACCTTTAAATCCCAAAATTTATTGGGTTCTTCCATATTCCAAGTTAACCCAAGTGCAAGTCATTCACAAAGTATGTTACCTTTAGATAGTGGACAATTCAACTTGTGGTGTGGATATGAAATGGGTAATATACTTATGGATGGATTTATGGACACCCTACTAAACCAGCATACTTTGTCTTATGAAGAGTATATATAAATCATCAAAGTACAACACTTTTTAAAAAAAACTTTTGCAAGATTGTCATACACTGCACTTGCACAGATGGAAGACACAAAAAGTGTGATTAACAAAATCTGGAGGTGCAGTGTTTAGCTATTCACATGCTCAGGTGATGACCGTAACATTTACCATGGTTATCTGTGTCATACACTGCTTTTAGCTTCAAGTTCAAAAGTACCACCACACTATCATTCAACTGAGTGTTTCCAGTTCCAGTCTAAAATATATTGGACTGGTTGGTCAGAATAAAAAGTTTTAAAACTAATTTTTTCCTTGCCGTTTACCAGAAGTAAACCATGCTTGCATGACCTAATTTTATTTGTTTGAAGAAAGACCCTGTCAGTATTAGTAAAAACATGTTATGACAGTTTGAAAGGCACTCCATATAAATCACATACATGAATTGCATTGGTTTATATAACTTTCTGCAAATCAGAACCAACCATGATTAACAAACAGCAGGCAAAAATAAACAGTACTGAATCATGCTTTCTAATGAATGTTTAGTAGGCACTACAAAATAATAGGACAAGCAAGTAGTAAATGTCAAAATGAGTATGATATCTAATTCTGTTACCTTTGATCAAAATGTAATGTAGTCTGGTCACAACATTATGAGATATATGGAATTTGTTGTTTATTTTAATATATAAATAGCTGTTTTATTGCCAGAAAATATCGGGTAAACATTTGGCACATTGGAGGGTCTATATATTTAGATTATGGGCAGTATTTAAATTTGGAAGTGGATCAGGAGAAAAGCACACTGGATTAAATTTTTTTAAAAATATTTATTAAAGACCCAAAATACCAAATGTAAAATTTAAATGATGTTGTATTATAACCTCATGGATTGCCCTGGGCTTCACCAGTTTCACAAATTGCAATTTTTTTTTTCCTATTGTTGACAAATATACCATCTGGCAATCTTTTTTTCGACAACATTTTTTGCTGTTAAAAACTGTATATGCAGACTTGGGTTTGTAGTTGAGAAATTCAAAGGTACCATGACAGGAAGCCACAAACTTGGATATAAGTTGCTTTGGAATCTATTATTACATAAACAAAGCATTTCTTCATAGTGACAAACCACCATAACACAGCATTGTTATATCATAATCTGTTTATGGTGATGTCTGGCCTTAGTACTTGGTGATGTAATATAACCCAAATAGTCATGCTACCTGACAAGCTACATTCAACTATCTCTGAAGGTGGAAATGGGAATGACTATAATCTATAAGACAATGGCAGTTCTTTTTCCTTTCTGAAAAATGTCCAAGAAACAACAGTTTTGTTGAAAATTCAAAGAAAACTGATTAAATCTGAAGCATTGGTAGTTGTATGTATGCATGATATATATATATATATATATATAT
>QKMX01348168.1:910-12572 GCA_003401595.1 Venustaconcha ellipsiformis
ACCTACCTACCTACCTACCTACCTACCTATCTACCTACCTGAGAGGTAGGTCAAACAATATTCATCCCCAAAATCAGACTCCATGACAATAACCATGTTATATAAAAGGGCTATGCATTATAGAGGTGCTTAATATGTTGGATCATGCTTTTCAGACATGCTTAATAGTGAGGGTCCTGAGGGACCGTGCTTGAAAGAGGTTCTTAATAATGAGGGACTACTGTAGTACAGTAATATGTGCCTATTGTTTTGTTTAACATCATAGCATAGTTATTTTGATTCAGAACAGAAAGGATTGTGATTTTATTTTCCCAATGTGAGTCAGACCATTAGATGTGTTAATCTCTCTCTATATCCATTCAGGAGGAGGAACATATAACACTAAAATTAAGCAAACAATCCTTTCCATTTTAAATTATCACCATTATACATTCTGATGATGGTTAATATCTGTTGGTTTTAAACATTACAGTAATCCTTATTATAATGCTTTCTGTGGGAGCTATAGCATGTACTGCTGTTTAGTGTGACTGCCTTATAATGAAATATTTTAGTACCATTTTATGAAAAAGGAACCATATGATAATGATGGTCTTTATAGTGAGGGAAATGCTGAATCAGCTGGATCCAACTGTATTTTTCACATGTGATGTTTCATGTCAATTTATGTCCAGGTATAAACATTGATTTGAAGTTTCTACAGTTATATGGGCAATAAACATAGACTAGTGCAATGAACCAGATACTGCAACCCTACAACAGTTTCTTTTTAAGTGTTCAGAAATATGGATATGCCTTAGTCATGGCTTTAATTTCATGACATTCTTTACCTTTTTAAATATAAGCTAATTAGACATTAATTATTAAGGATTATCATGTGTGCAGTTTTGGTTTCACAGAAGAGAATTAATCACATCATACAAAGTTGTACAGCAAGTGTTGGTTTAATAGAAGTTAATTGATTACATCATATAGAGCTGTACGGCAAGTGTTGGTTCACAGAAGTGAATAACTTTAAGCTGGAGAACCTTGGGTAAAAACTACCATATATATACTTGCTTATACTTATGTATTTACTTATAAGTTCAGGCAGATTGCAAGCAAGAAAGATCCTGATCTGCCATAGCATTATGTGCCTGCATATCAAGGTCTATATTTTTTACTCTGACAAACTGCACAGACCCAGATCTGCCAGCACATTATTTGATGGCAGATCTGGGTTTATGCAGTTTGCAGATGGCAGATCTGGGTCTGTGCAATTTGCAGTTGGCAGATGGATGGCAGATTTGGGTCTGTGCAGTGAAACAACATGTGATGGCAGATCAAGGTTTATGTTGTTTGGAGTTGGTCTTATGACTTATGAATGAGCATGGACTGAATGATTTGTTAATATATATTACCTGCATTTTTATCTGGCTATAATGCCATGAAAGTTTAATCTTGTTTATGAAAGCTTGTATTTGATTAAATTATGTCCTATATCTTCTTGAAAAAAACAAATCTGGTTTAAATGAAGTCTGTAAAATATTTACCTTAACAAGTTTTTTTGTTTTTACACTGATTTTCATCTTAGTTGAGTTAACAGAATTGTGCAAACTAGCACAGTAATGGTCTGATTGTTTTGCTCTTGTTGTCATGGCTGAAGGGATGTATTGTTTTGTTGCTGTATGTTGGAGATGTTTGTCTCTTTTTGAATGATTGCACAAAGAATTGAACATACTACTGATTTTACATGTTGTCATGTTTGTAAGGAGACTTTTAGAGTATTATTGTAATGTTAAATTTTAGCTCTACTGGCCATATATTGGTTGTCTGTTGTCAGTCTGTCATCTGTTGTCCATTGGTTGTCTATCTGTTTTTTATCACCACTACTCCTAAACTACTTAGAAGATTGCCCTGAAACTTTACAAACACATTCATCCCATGAACTGGTTGGTCCTAAATGAAAATTATGTTGCATAGATATTCAATATAGCTGACAAACTGGTCATCTTAAACATTTTTTATTGCTACACTTCCTTAATGGATGGTCATATCAGCATGGGTTTTTCACTAAAATATTTTTCTTAAGATATCCTGTTGGTCTTGAATTAAAAATGGCATGGCAGCCATCTTGAAAATCTTGTTATAGCTACACCTCTGGAACAGATGCTTGTATCAGCTTGGGATTTTCTCTAAAAGATTTTGCATGATGTCTACTTGGTCCCAATGAAAATGGTGCCATACTGGTGTCCAGTATGGCCACCATAACAACCATCTTGTAATTCATATTGTTACTCCTTCAAAATGGATTGTTGTATCAACATGGAGTTCTCACTTACAGACCTTGTGATGTCTGGCTGGTCCTAAATCAAAATGTTAATGTTGCCCATCTGACATCCAATATGCTACCATTGCAGCCATCTTAAAACTCTTGAAATCACAATTCTGCTTTAACAGAAAGTTATACTGACATGGGATTTTCGCCTCAAGACATCTTGTGATATCTAGCTGATCTTAATTGAAAATGTTGCTTATATGCTACTCCTCCTGAATGGAAAGTCATACCTTGAAAATATAGTTATCTATACATCTCTTCATATGGATGGATATATGAACAGGGGCTTTTCACCATTAGACTGTTTATGAGACCAAGTTGGTTTTAAACAAAAATCATGGCAGTTGTACTTCCAATTTGTCTGACATGACTGTCATAAAAAAATCTTGTTGTCATTTCTTGCTCTGAATGGATGATCATCATGACAGGGTTTTTACTGTCTTAAATGAAAATGGTGCCAGTAATACAGTCAAGATGGCTGCCATAATGACTGTCTTAATAATCTTGTTGTCACTACTTCCCATGAATGGAAGATCATTTTACATGGGTTTATCATCAAAAGGCTTCTAATGATGTCTACTTTGTCCTAAATCAAAATGGTGCCAAACTGACATCCTGCATGTGTACCACATCATCTAATTTGATAATCTTGATATTGCCAAAGAATGTTATGGTTATCAATCAATGGTTAAAAGAAAGAAATAGTCTTTTATTGAATTCCTGGAAATTCTTTTAGACCAGTAGAGCTTCAGTCCATTTGAATGATTCTTGATTTAGCACATTTTTAAACTTGTAGGATTCTGACTTTTTTTTACACAAACATGGTTGGAATGATTGACCAAAAACCACTCAAGGCAGACAAATTTAATAGCAATACCTTGCTTGACGCTATTGTTAAGGTTATAATTTTTTATAGCAATACCTTGCTTGACGCTGTTGTTAAGGTTATACTTTTTTGTGCCAAAAAACCCCCTGTCATTCTGATGTGAATACATCCTCCATAGAGTGAAGAATTGTCATTAAGATGCAATCCACTCGTCATACACCTGGCCTAAGATACCATGATGTACGGACATTATGCCTTGATTGTCACCAGAGAAATTTGCTTGTAGCAAGTGTTTACTGCATAGCAGCCACCCTTCTACAATTAATTTGAAGCGTGGTGTTACACTATCTGTTCCACAATTTTTAAATTCTGTGCCAATCACATTTTCTCCCATTTGGAATTTATTTATTTAAGGGGCATAAGAGTTACCTCATGTATCTCATCCCATCATGTATCCCACACTTTAGGGGTTTGTGTACACCATCCTACTTTTAAATAAAGCAGTCTGCTTAAAATCAGATCTCCACTGCCCTGCGTGAGGATCTTACAGTGACTGCTTAGATATCATGTTCTAGTCACCTTTGTATTAGCAATGGAAGCCTTTAAAAATATGAGAGTAAATCAAATTGTTCAGCACACATTGGTGCTCGTCAGCCATACTGCTTAGTCTCCCAAATACAAAGATATAAGACTTCATCTGATTGGGTAATAAAATTAGCAGCTATGGTATTAATAAAGGTCACCAGTATGTGACTCCTAAGTGATTGCTGTCAGATTTTCATGTAGGACAGTGGAGATCTGATGTTAATCAGATTAACAAGTAAAGTAAGGGTAAGTCATTAAGGTTGGTAATAACAGCACAGCCTACTTAATATAAAAACAGGAAGCAAGAGGCTTGTGCATTCCTTTCTCTATCAAAAATATTAATATGAGATTGGTGAAATCTTGTGTTTGTTGTTATTGTTTCCTTCAACATGTTGTATATTACTGTCTGTGCTCTCACTCTCAACTGTTGTTCCATGTGTATGTGCATTTTTCCCCCCAATATTTAAGGTTACAGTGAGAAACAAAAAGAAAATGACAGGTAAAATGGGTCCTCAATTGTAATTTTGTGCATAGACAGGTTTTAGTACATACTGCATATAGCCAGGTGAATGTGTATTTGACATTTAAATATAATTTAAATATATTGTCATTATTTCATTTTTCAGAATAATGTCAGGACAGTCGGTAAGATAGTGTGGTTGTAGGAAGGCCCTTAGGACACTCACCCAAACAACATCTATTGTTGCACATGAAAAAAATAATTATTGTAAATTTTTGTTTTCTGAAATTCCAGCCAAACTTTTTGGTGGTGGAGGAAACTTCCCTCCCCTCATTGTCAGAATTTTGGGTTTTTTCTCTCACAAACCTCTCAAGAGCCTGTGAGAGGCTTAGCTTTTTAACCTGGTCCCATTAGCCTCCACTTTAATGGAGATGTCGGACACTCTTCATGTTCAGGGCAGCATGCTGCTCCTTGCTCTAGATGTAGTTATTTCTTACCATAAGTCATGCAATGCTCACCTTTTGCCCTGAGTAGTGTTGCTTTCTCCTGTTAAGAAAGTGGTGCACAATACAAATCATATTTATGACAGCGTGGTTCTTCCTCCCATGAGAAAGGGTGTGTATCACACATGTATTAACAACAGTGTTGCTTCCTCCCATTAGGGTGTTTGTGCACCACATACAGTATTTAGCTCCTTCCAACTGTGGAGGTGGTTCACTGCACATATAATCAGCAACAGCCTGTGGCTCCATCCCATTAGGGAGGTAGTGCACTGACATGGAAACATGTTGCTCTCCCCATCATGGGAATTGGTGCATCACTCCCAACATTTTAAGATCAGTATATTGTGCCCGTCTGAGGTGTAGGTTCATCACCACACCCAGCGGAGTGATGAATCAGTTGAGAATGAAGTATTTTTAATTATCAGTCATTGGCATCATGGAATGGGGATAGGGTACAGACTGAGTAGCCCCTCTATCATCCCATTCTAGGCAGGATTTTGAGAGTCTGCTTGTTGGAATGGGATCGGATCAGTATCCCCCCTTCCCTGTTATTTAGCAGGATGAGCAACTCACCACCTCGGGGTAATTTGGTTCCTTATGCACCTTTGGGCTACTGGACCCTGGAACCAGAGTACAGGTGATGCCACAGTATGTGTCCTGCAATCAGCTCATCCCCAGGTGACATCCATCAGAAAAGCTGTATGTATAACATCATCTTCAGCCTGAAACTTTTAGAACACATATAGTCCCTATCTATCCATGATGTACAAGTATGGGAAACAGTGCGGAGTGCTCATAAGTTGATCAAAAGTGAATCACAACCAGTCTCTTGCTCAGTGTTCTAGGTGAGTTCAAGGTAGGAACTGCTTAATTGATGCCCCCTATCAGGCCCACCAGCTCCTCCAAGTTGGATGAAGTGGAGGAGATCTGGTCTTTTGATATGGTTTACCTTGTGTTACCTGCCAACTGGTGCCTGAAACCATCTGACACACAGCCCAAGAAGATCCATTATTTATTGGAAAAGATCTCCTGGACTAAACCACAGTCATCTCTCCTGCTTCTCCTGCCATGCATTTTTATCCAAAATGTCCCTGTAGCTGTTCATATGGGTAAAGCTTGGTCAAGTATAATGGATGATGGTTGGGTCCTTTCTACTGTGAATGAGGGTTATCAACTTCATTTTCAGGAACAACACCCTCTATCTAGGACCCCCATGTTCTTTCACCAATCCAGTCAGGTGAAATTAATGGATGAGGTACACACCCAGTTGTAAAAAGGGACATTCAAGAGGGTCCTGAACAATCATTCTTCTGCATTCTACTTCTGGATCTTCCTAGTTACCAAAAAAAGTGGGAACTTTTATATAATCATTGATCTCTCTCTCTAAACCAGATTTTTCTGGACTAACAGTTCAGAATTGAGACCACTTCTGAAATTCCTGAACACAATACATATGTCAGAATGGGTGGGCTCCATCAACATTCAGGATTCTTGTTTGCACATCACATTTTTCCTCCACATCTGAATACCATAGGCTTTGCTTGGATTATGAAGTTTTTATTTTTAATTCCAGGTTCTGATGTTGAAAATCTCTTCTGCATTAATAATCTTTACCTAAGTTATAGGAGCATTAGTTGTATATTTCTGATTACTGGGAACCCAGATTGTCCAGTATTTTAATGACTGGCTGATCTACAACATTCAGGTTCAGTCCTTTCATCAGGAACTGTTATATTGTTTGTCCAGGGTAAATTAGTTGAGTTGTTTATCCAACCTTGAGAAGTCAGAACTAATTCCATCTAAGGACTTTGTTTAAATTGAATTGAATTTCCTCATGAACCAAAATGTAGTCTGGGTTCCACTGGATTGCATAAATTAAATCCTGGCACTTCTAGAAGAACAATGAGTCAAAATATCATTGTCTGCTTACCTTTACCTGTCCCTATTGGAAACTTTGAATGCCATTGTGGATCTGGTTCCCTTAGGAAATCTTCTTATGCTCCCTCTAAACTGTCTCCTTCATGCAAGGTTGAAACTGCAGAGAGATTCTCAGATCAGCTGTGAATCCACTAGGAACACATGCTTTCATCACCATTTTCACTATTGCATAAATAGGACAGATTCCTGATTGGGTCGCATTGAATGCACCTGACCCCCATTCCTATCTGTTTGTTGACACATCAGACTTCAGATGGGGTGCTCATTTATTGCCAGAGCATAATTCTTCAGGTCTGTGGACTTGCAATGATTTGACCTGTTTGATTGACAACTTAGAAATGAAAGCCATATTTGTAGCATTGTAAGGGTGCATCAACAAAGGGGTAGATGAGTCATGGTCTTGTCAGAAAACAAGTCTGTCATAATGTATCTCTGAGTGTCATGGAGGTTACACTTTTCTTTGTGTGGAGGTCTGTCTGTCTGGAGACTCTGAGTGAACTGCCCTCTGAGTTTGCCACATTCCAGGGAAGAAGAACATTTTAGCCGTCAGTCTGTCCACATCAGACAAAACATTCCTCATGGAATTGACTCATAAATAGAGTCCCTTTTCTTGCTATGGAGAAAGTCTCTGGCAAACTTTTTTGCTACCAGACTCAATAACAGACTTCCCTTTTACATCTCTCCAGTCCCTGACCAGTAATGGACACATTAGGCTTCCACTGGGATTATTTGTTTACATATGCCTTTTCACCTAAAGTTCAGTAAAAGTCGGAACTTTCACTGCTTATATCATTCTTGTGGTCCTACTTTGGCCTCAGCAATTGTGGTTCAACAATGTTCTAAACTTGTTGACCAATCAAAACAGTAGGAGTCTTCTATCACAACACTGGGAATCCCTTCTACACAAAAGCCCACACATTATCCACCTTCATGCTTGGCTATATATCTATCTGCCAGAACAAGTTTTCAGACTATGTTGCAAAATGATACATTCAAGCCAGGAGAGCTTCAACATCCAAGGTCAATTATGTGAAGTAAAAAAATCTGTGATTGGTGTAGTATGAAACATGTTGATCCTAGCTGTACCTCTGTAACTTACATTGCTGATTTCCTTTTTTCCTTTTCATGAAAAAAGATGTACAGTATGAACTATCAATGGCAGCATGTTGCTCCTGCTTATAAAGTAGGTGGTACACCACTCACCTCTTTGCAGCAGTATGACCCAGATAAGACACCAATATTCTATAACATGACCCAGATAAGACACCAATATTCTATAACATGAACCGCTCCCTAAGTGGTGAGTATATTCCATTGTGTTTGTTTTTGATCAGGTATAATGAGAGCATCAGCATACCCACATGACTGATAAATTCAGTTGTACAATAGTGACGAGTAAAGGAATTTCTGTTAAAATGTAGTTTTTTGAGGGAGTAAACTAATTTTATTTATGGAATACTTTCCCCCTTCGCTATTGTCGAATGCCCTTCTCTCACCCCACTGTGATGTCCTGGTGGAATGATCGTCTGTGGAAAAGATGATCATTCTTTACATATCCCAGGGAGTGGATTGCATCATACTGAGAATTATCCACTCTATAGGATGATGTATTCATATCAAACAGATGGTGCTTTTTCAGCAAGCAAATTATAAGCTGCACAATAGCAAAAGGTAAATATTGCATAACTGAAATTAGTTTAACCAAAAAATTACTACATTAATAAAGATATATTAGTGTTTGTATGTGAATAATCTGTTTTGACATTCAAGGCATTATAGCAACATATCTGATTTGAGCTTCTTTTGGTGCTTGTACTCGTTTCTTTAAAAGCTTGTTGGCAAGATTTAGCAAATTTCACTTGAGGTAGACAGATAAAATATGTTAGGTTTTTAATTATTTACACATTTTTGGAACTTTTTTGACAAAAGAATTTGTTATTACAGGATTAAGCAAAACACTGTAATTTAGACAGAATAAATATGGTATAATATGTGTATACATATGTAAATGACCCTGTCAGATGTTTGCAGTTTTATAAATTTTTTATTTTATTTAGTTCTATTTGTTTGACTTATATTCAGGGATACATGTTTTGCAAATACAAATCTGTTTTCTAACTTCATTTCTATTAAGTATAATTGCTTCCTGTAAAGTAAAAATAAATTGGAGAAAAAATTAAATTTTATAACCCGTTATTTATTAAAATTTATTGACAAATTGCTGGATTAATGATTGACTAAGAGAGCAAGTACATTTTAATAAACCCACAATAAGGCATAAAGTATTTTGTTCCAGACCTCATACCTTGAGCACACTTTCTGGATGACTTGGATTTAAGCTATGGAGAAATCAATTGATTTTAGGATTAAAATTTCAGGCCATTGTGACATAAAGAAGGACGGTTGTTCTATGTGACAACTTTAACTTTGGACTTTGTACCATGACCAAATTTTGTTGTTGGCTTACACTTTGCAGGGAAAAGAAGAAACCTATTGATTTTAGAATGAAAAGGTCAAAAGTTTTTCTAGATAATGCACTTTGTCCAAAATGTGTGGATAGATCATATATGAAGCAGTTAAGAAAGAAAGGAGTCAAATGGTCAAAGAAATGGCTCACTGTGGCATAAGCAATGGAAAATATCTGCCCAGTAATTTTAATTCAAATAACATAATGACACCAGACTTTTTGGATAGTCTTGCAGTATTGGTAGGAAGTAATATATCTAGAGCTTGACAGCTCAAAGGTCAATGTACAACACTAAATTATAATTTGTGTACCACAGGTGAAGGTCACTATGACCTAATGGTCAATGCATTCCAAATTCAGACATTCTGTACTAGTGCCTTTAGACAAAAGCGTTAAAACCAGGATAGGAATATATTATCATTTAGGGTACTCTTGTTTGCATATTTGATGATTAGACAGTTTACAACTTATTAATTATGCATCTAGTTGTCATTATTACATATTTATACTGGCTCCCATCTTTGATATGATCAGTGAACACCAATACTTGTACATGTTCTAATATATTTGCCAATGTAATCATGCCCATTCAAAATTATTAAATGTGTGCAATACTAAAAATATTTTGTTTGACAGACATATTCAATTATTGACAGTATATTGATTAATTTTGATTAATTGCTTATCTCAAATGAAAGTTGGTATTCACTGAGTTGCACATAATAGTTTTCTCACTGAGCAATATTACAAAGAACCATTCTCTTAGTGTCTGTCTTGTGTTACTCAGGTTAGTTCTGTACTTGTTAGATTCAATAGCATGATAGTTGACACTACACAGGGTGAAAAACATGTTTAAAACCTCACAGTTATCACTGAGGTATTTTTTTCAGTACTGAAAGATTAACCATCAAGTGGGGTCATTTTATCAGATGACTTTCTATGATTGAGTATTGTGTGTAGCTAGGTACAGGAGTGTAGAACTATTTGATTGTACCATATTCTACAAATATCTCACAGATATCCACCCTTGCATTTCTGTTCATCTAGATCAGTTTGCTGTGCACAGATGTACTCTGATCTTGCTGGATCTGCATGAAATAACATTAATGGAAATTTCATTATGAATGCATGTGCTGTCTTAGTTTAAATACTTTAACTGTGAACTGTGCCAGGATCATAGTTTTTACAGTCTGGTGAGTAGAGACAATTAACTGTATAACTGGACACTTAATAAGAACTTTAATTTGAGTTTGATATATGGTAAGTAGATCTGTATTATGATATTACTTCATTCCATCTGTTATGTGTCTGTAATTGTGTCTTCTCATCTACTAGGTCAAATTCACTTTATTGTTTGTTTTGTAATCACATGAAAGAGAGGCATAATTTTTTATCATATTCCATGTCTCACAGTTGTCAAAGTTTATGTTTAGAAAACTTTTAATATTTTTTTATTTCCAGAACTTGAGAGTTCATAAGAAAATTTTTAATATTGCTAACCTGTTCTGTTGTAACAATATAAAATTTATGGTAGCCTAACTGAATCAGAATGTTTAAGATCAGACATTAAATAATAATATGGAGCAGTGAGGATCTTATTGTGATATAGATATTAATACTATGACACTAATCACTCTTTTTAACAGAAGAAAATATGAAGTAATAAAACATAAAAGTTTTTACCCAATTTTCATTTATTTCAGTGAATTAGGAAAAAGCATTCAACATTTTAAAAGATTTTATAATTTTCACTAATAAGATTTAATAATGCTGTTATTTAAATGATCTAGTGCTATTCACTTTCCAATAATTCCTTTTAATTTGCCACACACTTGCATTCATGAATCTTCATTGGAAGTTGATGGTGACAATTTTGTCACATTATACCTTGGGTAGTTATAATTGGAAATATTAATCATCTTTATTTTATAACTTTTTTAAGTAATAACAAGTAAATATAAATTTGCTGTAGACAAATTGAAACAATGCACCTCACCTGACAATTAGGCTAAGTGAGCTTAGGTCATGGCCATTTGTCTGGTTGTCAACATTTGCTTCATACCATTGTGGAGGCCATGTTTCACATCAGATTTTTATTAAACTAGGAATACAAGCTTTATAAGACAAGCTCTAAAATATGTTAGAACTAATGAGATGATATTGCATCACATAAGCTGACCTTGCTACTGCTTTTGATCCAGTTTTAATCTTATTGTAAATATGGTCATACAGAATCTCATCAAGTTCTGAAGATTGAAATTTGCACACATTAATGAGGTGATTATGCATGTAATGGGATAAGCTTGTTACCACAAATGAAGTCATGTTTCTCACAAGATTTTAATCAGAGGAGTATATAAGCTTATATGATTGGCTAAGCTTGTTTTAACCCTGAAACCATATTTCTGATTCAATTTTTTCAGATTTGGACTGTGAACTTTTATTACCAGGATCTTAGAAAAGAGTTGATAATTTTTGAGATTCATACATATTAGTGAGGTTATCTTGTATTTGATTGAGCTTGTATTGTTATGTGTTTAGGCTTGTTCAAAAGTAACAAAGAAAA
>QKMX01348195.1:19046-29352 GCA_003401595.1 Venustaconcha ellipsiformis
GCTATACATGGCAGCCAGTATAAATGATGGAGAAAGAACCTGGTAAACCCCTAGAAAGACCCACTGACCGACAAGAAGCTACTGGCAAGCTTTTTCACATACCACATTGGCCGAGTGCGAGACTTGAACTCACGCAGAAAGAGATAAGATGGTAGTGATCTGTAACGGTGAATGCTTTAGACCACTCGGCCACTTGGGGCCCCAATCAGAACTTGTAAACAAGATCTGATGTTATCCAATCGAAATTAGGTCAGCCTGACCTTTGAAGAACCCGTGTCCTGAAATTAGATCACATGATGCTTACTTGGATAATAGTACAAGTTAACTTTAAAGTGCAAAGTTTAAGATCATAGTATTTAAAATATTAACTAAATGAGTTATAAACTGTGATACTGAAAATGATAAACATAATATACACATACATAGCACCTCCTTTCATAATGTAAAAGAAAGATTTATGCAGTAAAACTTTCTTTTGCATGTTACTAAAACATACATAGCAGCAGACTATTGCATGTATGCTTACATGAAAAACTTTTTAAATAAATATTTTGAGAGAACTGGAAAATTTATATTAAATTGGAAAAAATGCAAGGGTATTATTAGTTATGTTTTATACTTTTAAAAGTTACACCCCGAAGATAATTTGCATCACTAACATTTACTGATATTTGCAAGTAACATGTATATTAGATTATATTAACATAGGCAGACTCAGAAATGTCATTGCTGATGTTGTTGTTATGGATTTAACACCAATTTTCAGCATGTGATAGGCTATACATGACAGCCTGGATTGTTGTTGGAGGAAGAACCAGGGAGAACCCCTGGGAAGAACCACCAACCCACAGGAAGCTACTAGCAAGCTTTCTCAGATACCAATATTTGCCAAGCCAGAGATTTGAACCCAGAGAGAGAGAGGTTAGATGTCAGTGATCTGTGAAGATGAGTTCCTTAGACCACTTGGCTGCCCAGGGCTTATTGTATAAAATAGAGACATTAGTTACATGTATGTAGCCAAATAATAGAAGAAATTAATGTTGCATTATTTTTTTTTAAAAAATACAGTTCTTCAAATCTTAAGAATATGTAGGTTACTTTTCTTTGTCGTTTCCAAGAATTTTAACCACATGTTGTATTTGATTTTCTTTTTTTCCCAACCTTTTTTCATTGTGAGCATGAAATTTCCAAAATATCCACATGTTAAAAGTTCTCAAACTAATATAATCATTATAGGAATTCCAATATTGACCATCACTCTTAGAACTCTCACATTTCACTTGGCAATTCTAGAGTTACACATATTTTTCCTTTATCCAGAACATATAAAGTACCAGTATAGCCTTGTTAATCTAACTTCTTGTTATCATACTCTTGCATTTATGCATCTTAGTATTTGGAACGATAAATATCAAGTCATTCTAACTTTGTTAAAATGAAAATTAAACTGTTAAAATGAGAACACACTCTATTTGCCAAATTATATTCTGCTTTCCTTGTTTTCAGCATATCTGTCCTGTAGATTGGATTCTTTGCCAATAATTTTGCTTATATTTTTTTTTTCTCCTCCAGGTCGTCATGCTGACTACCAGAACACCCTGAAACGCGTTGAGGATGACTATTATTGGTTTGGACTGAAGGTGGATGTCAAAGTTTTCATCAGCATGTGCTGCGACTTTGGCAATGAGAAACTTTCAGATATCAGGAAAACCTCAAGACAACAAACACTGCAGAGATATTTCACTTTCAGTGATACATTTGCTAATCAGGTAACATTTAAAATAACCTGTGTGCTAGCAATTTAGTTTGTGCTTCACTGTATCATGCTAAAAATGAAATTGTTTTCTGTCATATGCAAGATATTAGGGTTTTCTATGCTGGTTGGGAAAAAAGCATGTGATTTTACCAAGCTATCTCATGCAAACCTGTTAACTCTTTTTGTCAGAATAAATATTAAATAATTTCATGACATTGAACAGACTAATTTCAATACAGGTACAAGATATTTTGATTAATTAATTTGCTCAGTATTAAATTTAGAGTCTTCAAAAACTTAATTAATTACATACACTACATAATTTTATGGAAGCAATTTTCATTATGTCTATACATTTGATATGAACTGCCTAATTTGGAAAATTTCAGGAAGTTCAGACCTATAACACAGAATGCACTGATATTTAGGAGTATTTTTTAAAAGTTTAAATCATAAATCAAAGAATTTTTTAAAAAAATTTGTAACATATTCATTGCAAGAACAGAAAAGAATGAAAACAAGGTGCATCGTTACTCTGCATATTTCACCATCTTGGTTCTTGAATAAGGTTCTTGATGTAAGAAGAACTAACATTGCTCTTTTGACATGTATGTTGTTCTTTTGTTTCATTGATAGATGTGCTTTTTTGACATGAATGTTGTTCTTTTGTTTCATTGATAGAAACCCTTAGTCCAAGGTTTGAACATTCATAAGAATATTTACTAGGTCGTCATCAGCCAAAAACTGGGAATAGTGATATGTTGATATTCTGTGCTTCCTCAGTATGTGGAAAGCTATTCTTCTAGACAATGCATTCCTGTTTTCAAGTGGCATTGCAAGGGGGGAAACAATTTCAATTTTGACATGCTAGTCCATCTATGATAATTTGGGGAAAAGGTTCACATGTTTCCAGGATAAAACTGGGCAACTTAGATTGCATTTTACTTACAAGAACAGTTGATTTGGGCTGGAGAGTTGTCTTGCCATGCATTGAACTTTATAAATACACAGTTGCTTCATGAGAAAGGAGCTATGTAAAAAATCATAATCACATCACATCACATGAGAATGGTTGCTGCATTTGTGAAGTTTATTTCTTCAGATACATTACCCTATCATAATTCAATAGGAATATCTATTTCATCACAAATCCAGCCCTCCCAATATGAATATATCTGTTTCATGAAAATTCTGCTCTTCCAAGATCAAAAAGGATGTTTGCCATATCTTTTGGCTAGATTTAGTAGCGAAATTGCTAAAAGATCATCTGCTTGCATAGTTGGAAGGCAAGCTGGAATGGTCTCTTCTTAGACGTTTTGTGCCAGATCCTTTTGTCAGTTTTTTCTCCTTGTGCTTTGAAGCAGGATCATTCTTGAGGCCTCACAGATACTAAATTCACTTGTGCATTTTCATGAGTAGAGTGATTATTTTAAGTTTTCTCAACTCATGAAGTTTAATCAAGTTATATTTCTTGCTGTGTCTTCATCATAGATGAAGAATTTGCACTTAAATGGCCTTTTCATCTATGATAAAAGTGTATTGGCACCAATGCAATTACCTGCCATATGATCCTTAGTACTTTCATGTCAACTTGGTACCTGACCTTTTATACGAATTATATCAAATAATTAATTTGTTAAAGCCTCTTGTAAGATTTTTTATTTAATTTTATTTTCCAATTTTTTTGCATTTTGTGACAACCCCTACAAAATATGTTCAGTGGGGTACTAATCTCACTAGCTGCAGATGTCAACACAATGGCAGCATTAAGTGCCTGACAATGCAAGCAGAATCAACTGGCTTGAAGACAATCATTTTACCTGTTATTATGACTCTGTGGTCTTAAAATATGTAATAGCAAAGATTGAGAACCAATAAGTTTTGTAAAATTCAACAAATAATTTATTTCCATAAAATAGAAAGTGAAAATAGCAAAATTATCATTATGGTATTGTGAAATGAATCCCAAATAATTCTAGAACTTCTATGACAAGTCCTAATAAAATTCAGAATAAATTTTATTATTAATCCAAGATAAATATATTGCTTCAAGTGTTAATATGCCATTCGTTGCCTGTCTCATGGTGATGTGCCAACAGTATTTTTTGTTCAATCACAATATTACAATCCAAGAATGTATCCTTATTTGAAATTTCACTATAAATCCAAGTCTCTATTCAAAGAATGCTATTTTTGGCACTTTGTATTTCCAGAGAAGAATCACTTGAATTAAATAATTTGAATAAATAAATTCCAGCCCAAATGAAATATTGGGCAAAACAATAATACAATTGAGCCTGCTTAGATCAAATGAATAATTTCTAGAAAAATTAAATTATATAGTTCTTTTCATGACCTCAGGTCACAATTAGCATCTTTTAACAAAAATCAAATGGAAAATTTCATTCTGGAAGGTTTCACACGTTTCCTTGATAAAATCTTTGTCATAATTAGAAAGTCTACTATAATAAAGAACATATTAAACACGATGTCCTTGACTCGGGCAAAGATAAGAACCAATAGTTAACCCATACTCATAGAGAAAACTTTAGCTATGTATTAGTTGTTTACAGAATTTTAAAAGGTCGATGGTCAGTTAGAAGGTCAAGTCCAAAATACAATTAATCTATGGCATATAATCAAAGAAAAAGAATTTTAAAAAAAACAAAAGTGGAAATTAAATATACATTACACTATATATATCTAATCTATCTTTGAGGCTTGAGTTAATCATTTAATTGCATATATCTAATATATCTATGAGGTACAATTCAGACTGTACATGGTGATGCATGTTTGTTTTTGTGGGCTTAATACCATTTTTCAGCAGGTGATAAATGTACCTGGTAAGCAGTATAACTGGTGGAGGAAGTACCTGGGTAAAGCCCAGTAAGAACTTCTCACTCACAGAAAGTTTCTGGCAAGTTTTCTCACATAACCACATTGGCCAAGTTCAAGACTTGAGGGTGAGATGGCAGTGATCAGTAAAGGCTGCACATTAGAATGCTCAATCAGATGGCGCCCCTTATAAGTTTATCATAATTATAGTAGATTAAGCTAATGTGTGCAAATGAGAAAACTAAGAAGCACACATTAAAAGATGTTGATGCCATTGGTCTTCTCAGTAATTCTGGCCATCACAAACTTCACACACGGAAAAAAGAACTCAGCATTATCTACTGGTCTAGTACTGACACATTATGGTGGCCCGTCTGGGTCAATAAAAGATATATCATCAATGCAGGCAAATCCTGTTACTGATAAGATGATCATTCCCCATATAGCTGGTCCTGTTCTTAAGCACCAGAAGTTATGCAGTCGTGAATAATATCTCCAGTACAGCCTTAAAGACTACTGGGAAAGTATCATCATGGTATGGTGGCCCAGCTGTGTTATTTTGGGACATTTGTCACCTTATACAGACTATGGTATTGGTTGTGGTGATCAATTGTCATTTCTTCAATGGTATGGATCAGACTTTGGCACCATAAATCAGCTGATTCTTGACCATATTGTCAGCTCTGGCACATCCTTCATCTATGTCATCAACAACAACGATTGGATACAAGAGTCTGAGATCCTGGTATACCCTGTCTTTGTCTCAAAACACAGACAGGAACTGGCACCTGGTCACACTTTAACTAGTTCCAGCTCTACCATGGATACATAGCATAACCATCACCAGATTTGGTAAACCTTTCTCTCACACTAGACTTGTTATAGTACAGTGAACTCATACTGGACAAGTCCATCACCAATTGAAGTTATATTGTAAACTAATGCTGGCAATGGCAACTTTTCCCTTCATGGACATACAGTACATACAGTACCTGCCATTGACCTTTTAGTGACTCTCAGGCAAGTGCCTGAAGATAACCATGTTCCACCTTGGACAGACTCTCAACTTCATTCACTTTTCCTGATATCTTTCTTTGCCTATTCACATTTTACTACCTTTGCAGGGTTCATTGCCACCCAACTGATTCAAGTTTAAGGACACACCTAACAAGCATTATCCTTATTCCTCAATTTGACATTGTCCCAGACAGACCTAGCCTTCTCTGCATTAAATGCAACTGTCTTCAGTTAAATCTTCTTCCACTGCTACAAGTTTAAACATTTTTGAACTGAAGTTACAAGACCCAAATGTCAGCAGACACTGCTTTTCCAATTATGGCTTCCATCAGCTTTAACCAGGTTTGTTAAAAGAAACCTACATTGACAATGAGGTCTTGGCTGTTGACAAAGTTTCCATTTTGTGCATGGTTCATAATGAATCGGCTGACAGGCAGTGCTGCAGTGATTGGCTCTTTGCTCAGCTTGGTCTTGATATCTCCATTTAAGGAACCTGAACATAACCTAGACAGCTTCAGTGTCTGTTGGTCATTCTTGCACATGGTTCACATAGTCAATAGGGCAGCTCAGGACTTCCTCTCCAGTGCTATAGCTGCATCCATTAAACTCTGGATCACAAAAAGAGATGCATTTCTTTTCTCAGATCACACCTTACAATTTTTTATTTTATGGCCAAATTGACAATACCAGAGAATGGGTCACTAAAGGACAAACCTTATGCCAGACCAACAATTCTGGTCATAATACAGAAGAAAACAGCTATTTTGAAACCATCTTATCTTCACATCATCATGCTGTGAAAACGAAAATGAAGGCATTCCTTTGTTGTCCATTTTCTGATATCCCAGTGTGTCTGTGTATGTGTTCATGCTTTGACATGGTTCTCATTGGAGTATGCACTTTATAAAACGAACAGCCAAATGCCTTCACAACACAGCCTAACTAGGATCTTAATCAATGTCTGTGTCTGTGTTCATGCTTTGACATGGTTCTCACTGGAGTATGCACTTTATGAAACGAACAGCCAAATGCCTTCAGCCTAACTAGGATCTTAATCAATGTCTGCTAAAATCATAGTTCTCTCAGCTAATACTTTTTGGCACTTGAGTTCAGCTTGGAAAGGAAACCACAAGATGAGTCCATGACACAGTTGGGATGAAAGAATTTGCTGACCCAACCACAGGGTAACAATAATTAATATCCATTGTTTTGCTATTGTTTTATCAACGATTCCTTGCAAACAAGGACAAATTTCCTTCGGTCCCAGCTATTCATTCATCTGGTCATGGGTCCAAAGCTTCATTTTATTTCCAAGTTCATCTTCACCTAAAACATCTTGAGTGTCACCACAGTGGTTCACCCTTCCACTTGAAGAGTCATGTCTTAGGCTGGAAATCTCTTTGCCCCCTTGGTCTTGCTGCTGCAAGCCTCCCCACTCTCACTGCCTGCAGGTCACATTTCATTCCTTGATGGTGACTAAAACTTGGCCTATAACACCTAATGCTCCAAATTTTGGGGTTTTATTGGGATATTATTTTAACAAATGGTTATATATTCCTGATTGCATGGCACATATCTTGCTGAAGATCACCTGATGGAATTTTAAGCAGAATGGATGCCAACATGATTTATCCACTTTCTATCCACCTTCCAAGTGGTTGGGTTTGGCTTCTTTAAGAGTGCTCCAAAGATATGAAAGGGAGCCACAGTATCTCATATGGCAGAGTGTCGTACCAATAACCCAAGAGTCAATGATTTGATATCTACCTTGGCCAACTGGGTCAGCTTTCTTCATGTAATTACTTTGGGAAATGCATTAAACTCTTATTTTCTTGGCAGTGATAAAGTAAGTAATATGTTTAAAGTGCTATTAAAACCAACCAACCAACCAACCCACCAACATCCATGCATATTGGTCTGCTACTTATCTACTGTGGCAGGAGATGTTATCTGAAAAGAACACTCATTTTATCGCATCTGTCATTTATTACTTCCAGAAGCCAAGAGATAACCCAGTCCCAGACTTTCTTTCCATGTGAGATTTTCTCAGGTTCTTGTCATCAAATTCAGTCAAGTCCACCACATATGGGGCAGGCTGAAGTTCATTCCCAACTCACTGTACTGACAGAATCACCTGATCCACACTGACTTGGTTCTTTCACCCCTCACAGACAGATCATTACCGAAGTCACACCCTCTAAATCACTTCTTACAGTTTATCTTTGGAAGCCTGTGCACATCTATCCAGTTGTAACCAATAGGTGTCAGGATTTTGTCACCAGTCCCAATATTCAAGGGTGACAACTCTAGTCTGGCTTCACTGTGGGACAAAGACAGCCTGTTAGCATTTCTGTTCATAAAACAAGCCAGAAGATGTGAATATCGATAGTAGTTTTCAGTAGCTAGATTATAAGAGGGAGTAGATGTACTACATTATTATGATAAGTATTATAGAAGAAATACATTTTATTAACAATTGGTTTTTGTGGCAACTTGGTGTAAAGAACCTTGACAAAGTGGCTATTGACAGCAGGTGATTGTTTAGTAGAAGTGATCTTTAAGGCAGGTTTGACCTCATAGTAGTCCTGATGTATGTTTTTGTAGGACCCTCAGATGGATGATGCAGTGCTGTCATTACTATCCATGTTAGAGGATTATGTTAGCAATGAGATATCTCCAGCAAAAGAAGACAAAGCAGGACTGAAGATTGAAGAATCAGATGAAGCCAACACAAGTATCTCTGACACACAAAAATTAGCAGCACCAACATCCAAAGATACTATAAATGCAGGAGAAGCATGCATAAGATTGATGAATGGCATTAAGACAGAGACTCAAGTTCAGGATGATCATACCAAAGACAACCACTGCATGGAAGCAGTCAAACCTGTAGATGGATCTGCTCAAGATAACACACTCACACAAATCCCAGCTGAGCCAGAGGCCTCTACAATGTCAGAAGAGGTATAGTAATAGTCTAGGATATGTAATTTATAACTGACTTCTTTGTATTATGTAGAAAATATGGATTGGTTTATTGCCAGTATTAAACAATAATGAGATAATAGTATCAATGTTTTGGTAATAATATAATCAACATTAATGCTTAAATAAACCAATAAACATAGTTCAGTGCTCTTTAAATCTTCATTTAACTTGGATTGGATGGTATTGAGGATCAAGCACTATAAACTTGATATAAATCTTGCAGCCCAAAACTCCAGCTAAAATTGACAAGAGAAAGCTGAGTGATCCAGTGACTCTTGCAGCCGTAAGGTCCATTCTTTCCTACTCAGAAAAGAGTGGAATGGAATTGGATCTGGACATTGCTGAAGCACATGAGGAGGAGGTTATGGAGGAAGAAGCAGAGGATGAAGAGGAGAATGAGGAGGAAGATGAGGAGGAAGATGGAGTGATGAAATCAGGAGATGCTATAGCAAGTCCCATTAAGTCAGGAAAAGATGACCCAGACTATACTCCAGGCAGTGCAAAGAGTTCAAAAACTCCACGACCAACTCTGAGGTGTACAGTGTGTGACAAAGTGGTGCATGGACCCATCAAGTTTGCCAGTAAGTAATTAGCTCAGTACACACTTGTATGGAATAAGTTGCGCACAGTCATATTTAGTGTTCAGAAACCTTCTCTGCCTAATGGAATGATCTGGGTAGAAATAAAAGTAAAAAGTTCTGATTTTTTTTCACATTTTTAATGCACCATTTTAATAGCAAAATCTTAGTTAACTTAAATACTTGTTACATATAATACATTACTGACCTCAATAAAGATGATCATTATCAATGTTTGTGGTGCATTGAGGACTTTGTTTTAGGGGAAAATATGTTGTAATTTTATGCAGCAGAATTTTGATAACCTGAAGTGATGCTGGCTTGCAATTATCATTAGAATGTCTGCTTCTAAAAAGCAACAATAGCCACATACCACAGAATAACATGATCATTATGGTTTGACCTTGTAGATATTAAGTTTCAATTTTACCTGGGTGTATTGTAGAGCTTGGAGATTTGATGTAAAATTTCTTTGGTTCAAGTAATATATCATGTTAAATAATAAAAAATGCTAATGCTTATACAAGTTAAACATTCTCAGTCCTGTGAAAGAAAATGATGAAGCCTGCAATATGTATAGAAGGCCTTAGAAGGTCATCACACCCAACATGGCCAGGGCAGGTACTGAACCCACTGCCCTTGGATTATGAGTTTGACACTCCACCAGCCCAGCTATCATATCTTTCCAGTGAAGTGAAAAGAGATTAAAATTCTGCAGTTCATTCCATGAAACCAGAAAAGATAAATTTATTGCTTTAATCTCTCTGCCGTTTTGTACCTTTCAGTGCACATGTACAAGCATACAGGTCAAAAGCCCTTCCAGTGTGAGAAATGTGGCAAGAAATTCACCAATAATAAGACTCTGAGGATTCATACCCGGAAACATGATGGATATCTCCCATATCTGTAAGTTTGAATACAGTGTCAGAGTGTATGAAAGAGACTAATTTTATCTTGCAGTTGAGGAAGTTAAGATCATACAACTCAGGGTCTGAGTTTGAGATGAGTTAAGAAAAACTTCCTATCTACATTTAATACAGACTATAAAAATAGTATGTGTGAAGTAACTTCTCAACAATATTTGTATAATTACATACATGCCAACCATTAAGCTTTTGGCGTAATCATT
>QKMX01348215.1:27779-40117 GCA_003401595.1 Venustaconcha ellipsiformis
TGTGTGTGAGAGAGAGAGAGAGAGAGAGAGAGAGAGTAAATGCATGCTTCTGCCGACTTGCCAGTGAGCATGTGAGCGAGTCAGACTGGTGACTTCGTCCCATTAGAAATTCATATTTTTGTCCACTCGTTAGATATAAACATCTTTTACCAGCCTAATCAAGAAAATGTAGCCAATCTGAAAACAAAGTTGTGGATGTCGTAATATTCATCGTCATCATGTAACAACGAAGGAGAAAATATTATAAATGACACGAGGAACGCTTAAGAAATGCCCCCTCTCCCCCCAAAAAAGAATAAAGGATAACGAAGCTCTATGTTTAACTTTAATCTTTGTATATGTTTATGATTATAATAATTAAAGGCATGCTAGCTCACTGGCGAGTTTTATTTCTCAGTAAGTTGTTTACCTACTCTGTAAACCAAGACAAACAAGTCGCCTCTGACACAGCACTTACATGTATATATGCTATAGCACGTAAACAGTAAGTGTTGCTTTCCTAGCTAACCAATTTAGGGCAAGGTCGGATTGTGTTTGGTCCGGATGCCGTGGAGATGTGGAGCCTCGTTTTAGAATCAAGAATTCTTTGTATTCATTGGATAAAAAAACTTACACCATTTAAACTATAGTGGTAAAATTTGTGCTAATTTATTTTTATAATTAATATTTTTGTAAGAAAAGTATATTTCCATTAATATCAAATCAAACGAGTTTCATTTCAGGTAAATTACGTACATTTTGTCCCACAAGCAACCAATCAGGTTTGGTTGATTTTATAACTTCGTCGGATAAGGCGGAGCTAATCAAGCGCCGCCAAGATGTAGGCGAGGAAAGTTCGAGTGGCAAGTACTCGTTAGAAAATCAAAAATTAAGAGAATTTTTCATGAGGAATCAAATCATATGTTTACACTTTAGATGTAGAAACGGTGAGGAGGGATAGAACCTGTATGAGAGAGACTGTAAACGCACCGAGTTTTACTTAGATCTGTGGTGGTAAGTTGAAAGTTTGTCTATGTCCATTTCGGTTGTGTGCGCACTCGGCTTGACTGACTCATCATTTTGAGTTTATTTTCACTTGTGCTATACAGTTTTGGATTTAGACAAGATTGTTAAGTGACTAATTTCTTAGATTCCATTTCAAATCTTATTTTTCGACATACATTATACTTGTGGATTTGAAAGTTTGTTTTGGGATAACCGTTTGGTTTTGATCAAAACGAGGCTAATGTTTCTTGGGAGCCCGAAAGCCTCAGGCTTAGGTCAGTGACCTGATTTTGCAGCCTTCTTGTCTTTGCTTATTTTTAGAAGTTTAAATCACATATATTTTAATTGAAGCCTGCAAACAACGATAAATTCATTCATTTGTTACATAGATTTTATTTTTTAAAGCTAGGGTTTTAGATCACACATCACAAAACTTCCTGCTTGATTATCAAGGAAGCCCCGTCGCCAAGCGGCCTGAACTGTGATTGGTGCTTGTTTCAAGAAATCGCACTGTGTACCCAGTATTGCATATGACAGGGAAATACTCGTGTTTATTTATAGAACTTTTTGATGAGACGGGTATTTCCAGTTAACAGAAATGAAACAAGATTTGGCTCTTACAGTGGTGGCGGTTCTGTTGGGTGATGAGTAAGAAATGCAAAATATAGACTTTATTAAGAAAGTAGATTGGTGAGTCAGTGAAAATTCCAAAACTAAGAATTAATTTTAGTTGACTAATTGCTTAATGGTTGAAAATGAACTTACTATGGACAGATTATAAAGTTCTTCACATTAATAAGATGGTAAAAAAGTGAGATTTATATATTTCTTAAAAAAGAGGAGAAAATGTATTCATCTAATAAGTAGACAGCCTTGAAGATTATTCATCAACATAGTTCAAGTAGGCCAGTAAGTCCGTGTGTGAGGTTTTTAAGAGCAATTTTTTTTTGCGAGTGACAACCAAATACAACTGGCTGGTTAATTAGTCTTCTGGCAAACAGAAGAAAAAAAAAAAACAGGTCTGTGACTTTAATGTGTGATTTGTTTAATTTGTTGATGATTTTTGATTAGAAATTGTCATCAAGCCAGTGTTCCACAATGTATGGTCTGTAATGAATGAGGTCTTGTCTTTGCCATTGGTGGATATCAATGTCTCAGTAAACTTTTTCATAATTTTTGAAGCTATAAGAATTCTCACATATTTCTTTCCTTGTACAGAGACAATGCTCCAGAGCCAAAACATGGGTGTAAAAAGAAAACTGGATGACATTGATCCAGTACCAGAGTCTATGACTCTTGGATATCAGCGCCAGTCCATTTTGAATATCTCCATGTGCAAGTTAAGGAAGTCTCCAACAAGGCGTGTAGAACCTCCTCTTCTTCGATCAGTTCTCATTCTGAATACTCTGAAATACATCGAAAATGAATTGAAAAAGGAAGGTGTGCAGTCTCCATCATCGGAATCAGTGTTCACAATACCAGATGCAGATCCTCAGTCTGTTGCTATGGATATCTTGCCAAGCCAAGATACCAGCCTATTGGACAGTCACAAAATGGACACAGAGGTTTCTCCATGTCCTACACCGTTTCAACACATTGGTCCATTGCCTTCCATTGATACATTTGTAGGAAGTAGGACAGCAAGTTCTGAAAGTAAAGTCCAATTAGACAGTCCAGTTCCTACAGTAGATATATGCAAGTCTTCAAATTTTGATCTTATTGATAGTGGTCAGTCAAATTATTTTCCTTCATTTAGAGTTGAGGAAATGCTCAGTGACATAGATTTCACATTCAGTGACTTTGACATTTATTCATCAATAGCAACAGGTATGAAACTTACACCTCTCAGTGCCGAAGATGTTGTGCATTCCTTTCCTCACCAAAATGGATCTCCCAACGAAAACTACACAAATATATTAAGCTCAGGGGTGAGCCCATTCTGTAAGGGTGAGGCTGCCTTTGATGACTTAGAAAATATCATGCAAATTCTTGTAGGATCTTGAGACTTTAAAGATGTGATTTCATTACAAAAGAATGTATTTATTTATTTATTTATTATTTATATACTGAACTTGTTAAAAGTATAAAGGTGCACAGTGCCTTTGTTGCCACCTTCACAATAAGGTGCCTAGTCTGTAAATGTGCAATTGGCATGGATTTTACCAGTTAATTCACCATGTTGTCATATTTACATTGAGAATGTGATGGATGATGTCATTACTCTATGATCTGCTCTCAACCATCAAATCACTGTTGTTATTTCAGAACATTTTAACATAAATTATAAATATTCACAACTAGTATGTGCTTTTTGATCTCCAGATGAATTATGTGGATGGAGTCAAATTAGCAACAAACTCGGTGAACTTTAAAATCTCAGGTGCACTATACCTCCACAGTTGCTTTGGGGGTTTGCCATTTTGTTTGGTAGGCCGTGTTTTCATTTGTTTCCTGTAGACTAGGGATCTGAGACCTATCAGACAAAACATGACACATTTTCTTAAATGTGTTATATGATGTGAATTTACTATACTGACAGTGGCAATTCAATTTTTAGTTCAACCATTTTATTGTACTGTATCAGGAGGGAAATTTCAATCACTTCAATGGCCTTTACATTAATTATCAGTGCATTGAAACGAGTTGTGAATTTCTGGAGTCTTATGCAAAGAACTGAGTTTTCAACCTCAGAAGCACAAAGTCAGTGTCGATGATTTTGAACCCTAGGAGTTTATTCATTGGAACTTTTTCTTCTTAATGAACTAAAGGCCATATGTTTTGTGAGCTTGGGGACAGCCACAGAAAGGAAAGTTGATTACAGTTTTTAATGTGTCTTTGTGTGCTTCTCCTGTAAATGTCATAAATTTGTTGGTGCAAATCTTTGCTACCTAAGGTTCCAGTATGTTAACCCAGTCTGCACCTTGGTAAATCAAGCAGCTTTTTTAGTGCTTTGTCCCAGCGACATCTGTTTGGTTTCATTAGTTGTCTTCTTTAGTGTGTAATGCCAATTACCCAACAGCATTTAACATCAGTCTTAATTGGTTGATGCAATTGACTTCAAAAGGATACTTTGTAAGCATAACATTGAACATATGACTACATACCGGAGAGAAGCCATTGCAGGTGTGTTTGAGTGAAAGGTATTTGTACAGACATATTTGTACAGACAGGGGACAGCAGTGGAAAATTGCTTATTTATGAGTCTTCAAGTTGTGCGCTTCTACGGTCTTGATCATGTAGGAAAAGGGTTCACATTTGAACAGCTTAATTTTGATTGGATGCAGTGGCTTGCTGCCACATTCGATGAAATTCACAGACCCAAAGTAAAGAAATATCTGCTTGATCCATAAGGTGTGGATTTGGTTAACATACTGGAACCTTGTCTAGCAAAGATTGTTGGTGCATTGAAGTTTATATACATGGAATCAATTCAGAATGTTGATATTTTTGGTTGGTTGGTGCATTGAAGTCTAGATACATGGAACCAATTCAGAATGTTGATATTTTTTAGCAACCATTGCATCTTTAAATGTAGAACTGTATTAATGTGGGACATTGCTCATAAAACCTTTAGAGTGCTAATTTTATGAAAGAAGAACGCCATTTGAGTCTAGCATTCATACATTAAAACATGGTCTATATCCTTCTCAGTGCATCTTGGAAGTAGATAATTTTGGTTGTGTTGATCGTGTTTTGGGTGTATATTACTTTGTTGATGTGATTAATGAGTTTGTAAATCAAAACATGCAAGGTATACTGTATCTCAGTATTGAAATGCACACATTTTTTGTTTCCTCATAAGGTCCTGTCAGAAATCATGCTGAAATATTTGTATTTATGGAGCATTACTGTTATCTTGATATAGTATTTTTACATGTTATTTTTATAACCCATCATATTCACACCAAAATCACATTGTTTTCATGGCATGTTCAGGATTTAATACATTTTCTCATTTTTTTTTTTACAATTCATTATTTTGCTAGAGTATGTAAACAAAATATCTCATAAATGTGTTTCCAATGTCATTAAGATTATCAAATAATCATTTGGTTTGTTGTGGAAACTAACAAACAGGTTAAAATCCCAGACTGCATTTCAGATATGACCAGAAACTAGCCGTTTTGTTTTGTTTTTTTTTCATTGTTTTGCATTGAAATGAAAATCAATGAAGCTAAATTGCAAACTTTAACAATAAGCGCAACCTTGATTAAAAGTCTTAAATTGTTCACCAGATTTCTGCATATGGTTTACATCGAAAACTTTGCTGTGTAATTGAACGATTTAGAAACTTGACTGTATGTACCCATTAGGCTTACCGAATAACTACCAGCTATTAGAGTGCATTCTGTACTTTGCTTAGATTTGTGATTGTTTAATTTGCTGTACATCTTTATTTTTTCTTATTATGACATAATTCAGTTTGTTAGTCGTGTGTTGAATATATCGGAAAGTTTCAGTAAAATATCAATATGGTCCTCCTGATATTGGAAAATAACAGTAATACAACCAAATGGTACTGCTCTAGTGTTTTAGTAGCATATACAATGCCTAAGAAACTGGAGTGGCTTATAAATCCTGAAGCATGTTTATCATATATACTTGCTAATAAGTTGAGTCCAAACACAAATTGTACATGCCCAGATTGGCCATCACATAATGCACCAGCAGATCTGGGTTTATGTTACCGTGATATATGTAGGTTTTTATAGATTAAATTTCCAACTGAACTGGCAAAAAAAAATGAGGCGGTTGGCATTTATGTACTGACGAACTATCAAATATGTTTCTAAGTCTTGAAAGATAACTGTCATAACATCAAAGTCGGTAAGAAGCCACCTTATTCTGTTGGTACATTTGTTGTTCCATATTGCTGTCAACATCGATAGTGATCATTGGCAACAAGGCAAAACCAGAAGGAGTTCGGCTTATCTCTTTAATGAATTACAAAGGCTTGATATTTGGATCAGGATGAAACAATGCAAATTAAAGCACTCCTTTTTTTGTTTCAGATATCAATCCGAGCAGTCACTTACTGTTTCATTCCATTTGCATTGAAGAATCTGTAATCACAGCATAGTGATGAACGAGTTTGGGGGGGGGGTTGGTAAAATATACTGGGTGTTATGAGGTTAATATTTTGTATACCATTGGTGCTTTTACTTACTCTTGTTGAGAACAAATTAATAATAACCATGTGTGTTTGTTGGAGGACACTTGGTTTGGATTTTGCCAGTTTCTGTTTATACTTGATTGTAAGTCATGATCTGGCCATGCAGATCTAGTCGTGATCTATCCATGCAGATGTTGATGGCTTTCACTGACATAAAGCCACTAAAACTATGCATTTTATATGATGCATGGAAAAACTTTATTTACTTTATTACTTTATAAGTGAATTCTGAACCAAATTTGTTAATTATGTATGGATTGATTTGGTGACTGGCAATGACAATATTGCAATGAGGTAATACTAGTTTGTTACCATCTGTATATTTATCCCATCTGTAACTCAGTAAATTTTCAGGTCCTAATTTGTTTAAAATTCTTAGTGTGAAACAAATTAGGTACAGTTAACTACATTTATTGTGTGAAACAAATTAGGTACAGTTAACTACATTTATTTATGTTGGCCTGATAATTTACCAAGTTACAGGTTGGACAGAATTCACGATAGTATATGGAACAAATTTTTGTGTCTTGTTGACTTGTAACACTGTCCATATTGAACACAGTTCATATAAAGGTCAGAAATGTATTCATTTCATTTTCTTACTCTAGAATATTGTTTTTTTTGCTTAATTTCCTCCAGTTTATCCAAGTGATAAACCATACATTGATGACATTTGTTGATTAGCATTTGTACGGGTGAAATTCATCCATATACCAACTTTCTGTCCATATTGATACAAGGTATATGTCATTGTGCAACCCTGGTAATCAATAAAACAGACAACCTAGACCTGATCTGCAAGCACATTATGCTGAGGCAAATCAGAACCTTTGCTGTTTGCAGTTTAACTCAAATTATAAGCAAGTATATATGATATATTAAAATATGCCTGATTAAACGTTCTGTTAACAAATATGTTCAAGAAGTAATCAAGTGTACTTTAATGAAAATTTTATTAGCATCAGAAAAATTAATTCCTGGCAGTACTGTTACATTGAGATGGAAAAGGATAATTGAATCACAGCAGGTATTTCTTTTGTCACTGGAAGTCGTGTGTGTTTGTTTACAAATTTATCAGCTTTTATTTAATGCCACAACCTTTTTAAATTACTTATTGGGTGATTTTGAGCTTTTTTATAAAGGGTACCTGTTTTCAAATAATGTTATAGTTGCTTGCATGTCTTGTATTCTAGGTTCACAGCCTATTTTCTAATTGTTGGGTACACTTGCTCATAACTGATTAATGCCCTGTGCTAAGTATACTCAATTTATTCAGTTAATTTTGTGTGTGGCCACATGCGGTATTGGGTGTGGATGTGTGTTTGGTTTGAAATAATCGGAATAAAACAATTCTTTGACAATAAATCTTTTTAGAAATTAATTAAAAATGGTGTGCATTTACTTACAGATGGTTGATTCAGGTAATTTAAATATTTGAATCACCAAAACAACATATGCTCCTTGTATTTTTCTATTCATTCCTACAAACCTTATTAATCTCAGAAATGAAGAAAAGTATTTTTCTTATATAAAGATGACGCTCAATTTATGCCAACACAATGTACATGCTTTCATTTCAGTGACATTTGTAATAAAGAAATAACATTAAATTTGCACTCTTTTATGTCATCGCTGGCACCATTTGCTGTGACTTGCATGCAGCTCACATGTGTGCATTTTAGTCACTTGCAATTTATACCAATTTGAATTGTGCCATAACCTTAAGAAAGCATCTATGATGGTGTAAACTGAACATCACCAGTACAAAATTTGCAAATTTATACTCTTGTCATGGGCAAAAAAAGGTTGAAAATGCACAAGTACATTTTTGGAGTTATATTATTTTTTTAATTAAGAAAATTTAATTTTTGCGTTGTCATGTGTGAAAGCATTTCTTTGGAGAGAAAGTGTTAAATATGGTGCTGATGAAGTTGTGAAAATGATATCTTCAGTTTGCAAACTTTTTTCTGTTTAATATCTAATGTTAATTTATTTTGACCAGAGTATATTTGAAACTTGAAGTATGTTAAAAAGTTTTCATCTTAACTGTAAACATGGTAAAAACATTGGAATATATGAACTTCTGCTCTTTCTCTTTATATATCTCTATCTTTCTCTCTCATTTTAAAATGTAATCAATCATTACAGTTTGAAAATGCATCTTGTGATGAATATTCATATGTAAATAGTGATATGTGTGGTAATTCTTTTGTTGAGTGTCCCGTGCTTTACTGTACATCACTGTAATTGTTGATATTTTACTTGCACATCATAAATCAATTTTGTATACATAAATCATGTGAATTATGATTTTCTGTAGATAGCCACATATCTTTAAGTTATTGCATTGTATTTACAATTAAACCAGTTATGGAATCCATTTGCATGATTATTAACCGTGAATATCCCATTTCAATCTGACTTGGAAATTACTTATTGAAATGTGAGAGAATATGGGTGGAGTTGCTAATTTGATGATTTAAAGGAGTTATAAGCCAAGAATGATATTCTGCAATACTCATTTTTAACCCATGCTTGTCTGTGATGATTTCCAAATTTCTGCTGAATGCGTATAAACCTACAAACCAAACAATCATGCTGTTTGAATGAGATAATCAAAGTTTCTCATCTAAACACAGTCATGTGTTAGTTGATTTGCTTATTTCATTGTATTGTTGGTCACATAATTTTGATGATGCATATTTATGCAAAGCTTGGAAATCTTGTTGACAGGCCTAGGTGATAAAAAGAGCCTAGAACAGAATTTTCCCCATGGTTTGCAACAATGGGCTGTTAAGCCTGATAATGAAAAATGATATGGAAATGGAAAGAAACATTGCAGATTTTCTTACTGCTTCTGTATTGCAAAACTAAACCTAATTTTAATTATTTTCTGTGGTCACAAACATTATTTCATTTTTTTTAAATACTGATTTTTCATATGGGAGTTACTTTGTGAAGAGCAAAACATTGAAGCATATCAAGGCTCGGATAGATCAACATGTTCCATGATGGCAGGTTAAATGAATGCCAGAGCAAATCAACAGAATCATCAAGTGTAAAGATGTCACTTATGGAGGATACAAAAAAGTACAGCTTATGCTGGATGTTAAATTCTCCAGCATAAGCTGTATTCTTTACCTTTGCTCATTGTGATTTTTCCACTACAACAATAGTTCTCAAACTTTCTGCACCTGCTACCTGCTTATGGGTATTTATGTGTGGATGTTTTGTCACATGCAGCAAGCCCACTGCCCACGAGTCGGTTGCGACCCATAGTATCAGAACCTGTGAATACGCTATACTGCAGGCTTCCTTTGGCGTTGGTTGTCTTCAGCATTGACAGTTTGAGTGATTTAGTGCGCAAGTTGTCAAACTGTAGTCGTTGAATATTTTTAATAAGGTGCTGCATTTTGTATCATATAATCTTTGCTAGCCAGGGTTCTGATATGATAACCCTATGAATACCTTAGTGTATTGAGCAGATATTTTAGTGCTTTGTCCTGGCGACATCTATTGGATTTCATGAGTTGCATCCCATAGTATGTCATGCGACCTAATCAGCAGCATGTGTCAGCAGTGCATTGTACATGAGCCAAAAATGGTGGAGGCAAATGACTTGAAAAGGATACATTGTAAGTTCAACATCTAAAGTATGAGTATGTACCAGAGGGAATTTTTTTTACAGGTGTATTGCAGTGAAAGTTTGTACAAATACGGAACAGCAGCGGAAAATTTCTTATTTATGAGTCCATTCAAATTGTGTTTTCTCAATCATGTGGCAACAGTGCTCAGATTTGAACAACTTAATTTTGATTAGATGTCTTGCCACCACATCCAATGAAATTTACAGACTCAAAGCACAGAAATATCTTTTCATTATGCCATGTTGTAGATAGGGTTGTCATATCAGAACTTGGCAAGTGAAGATGTAATAACATGTCAAGGTCAGTTGTAATGTCTGCTTTAGAAGTGTAACAGCATACACATTTATGTGCAATGAAAACTGCAGCTCAGTCCATTAATTTCTTGGTAGTAAACCAACATATTAATGCAGTCAAAATATATATCATTTCTAGTCTTTTAAAACATTTGAAAATATTTTTTGTTGAAAAAATAGCAACATTTTTGAGGTGTTCTTAATTTATAAAAAATGATTCCAGGTTTTATTATCATCAGTTGCAAGTATTTTTGTACAATGTAAACTTAACATAATTAAATAAGAATAATTCCAAGTGAGGTTGTTGTAGAAACATTACTTATTATGAATTGTTATGAGATTTGCTATCTTTCAAATTTTAATACTTTTTAGTATATCTGCCAAAAGTAATTCACTTTGCTGATGTTGTTTTTTAATGGACCAAAGTCTATATTAGTTTTTCACATATCTCTTTTGGTATAAAAGAGATACAGTTTAAATTCATGTTTATAATGCTCATGTTATTCAAGTATTTTCTTTAAACAATGTAGATTTTGTACCTTTGGAAATTTTCTTTACAAAATGTATTGTAAATTACTATTTAACTTGCTCTTGGTCTATGCAGGTTCATAAATTCTTTATATAGTTTGTTGCAGTACTCATGTTACCATACAAACATTTCCTTGTTTTGGAAACTATTTAGTTAACAGCTTTAAAAAAGATCCCAGTTTTATGAATCATTATTTTGTATTTTATCTAATGTTTTGGATTAACCATTATAGATAAATTGGTCTACTTGCTTCTTGAATTTATTATGGGCAGTACTTGTATAAGACTGTTGCTGCACTGCATGGGAATTTGATACACATGTTCTTTGAACAATATATTAAATATTTCTGCTTGATTTGTTACTTTACCAAGGACACAGGATTGGTATCTTGTATCCACCAGATGGTCTCATACCCATTTTACAGAAATATTTGGGCATGCAAAACATTTGTAAAAAAATTTTTACAGAATGGCTATCAACTGAATAAACATTATAAAAATGGTGAATCTTCCTTAAGAATACCTTGCAGCAATTATATTAACTTTTCGGTATTTTTACACGTTACTGCAGATCCTTTTCAACTTTTTCCCCACTTACTTGCAGGAAATGTATTGTACAATAATTATCTTTTTTTAAAAAAAATGCATACAAAAGTGTTTAACTTGGTCTGCAACTGAAATTATCTGGTTATATGTTGTCCAAAGGAAACTTTCTAAAAGCTGTAATAAGATGTGCATGTCTTGTTACACTATCGCAATATTCACCAGGGCTGTGATTCTTTATAATGTAAGTGTTGTACGGCTGGCAGGGAAGACTTGAGTTGTGTATATACTTCATTTTATGACAGGATGGACTGCTTATGTGGCATTGGGATTTTCAGTTTTGTAAAGTTCATAATTTTGGTACTTGGTAGAAATCTTTTTTTACAATCTGCTAGTTTTTCGTATATCTGCTCAAAGGGTGAGGATGATGCTACTTGCAGATTTTTTTTTATCTTTATTCTCAAGCCTACAAATTATCATTTTGCTTGCACATAAATTATGTGATGCCAGATTTGTGTAAGGATGATTCCTGTCCTAAAATAAAGTGTATGGTATTTTAGCAATAAATTAATAACATGTACATAAAAAATGTCTTGGATATCTGTTTTTAACTATACAGTTATTAATAATATAGAACTACTTTGTTAATGAACTGTAAATAATTTGTCAAAATATTTAATTTAATGATCAAAAATTGTTTGACAGTTAAATGTCTGACAAATGTCTCCAGATTTTTATGCAATGTTAACTTGTCCACCATTCAAGCATTGATAAGAAGTCAGTGATATGTAACAAGTTTGTGTCAACCCAAAACTTATGGAGATTGTTATTAGTATTAAATTTCATCATAGTTGCTTTATTGTAACTTCAGATGATGTGAAGAAATCTTGTACATTTTATTTATACATGCATGTACCAAAGAGTCGCTATGATGGATGTAGAATTTTGTTTTCATAAAGTAATAAACTCCCTTACAATGAGTTAACATACTAGTAAATAATAAACTCATTAGTAAAGGAGACATTTTCACCAGTCTCAGCATTCTTTGTCCATCATAGTGATCATAAGCAATATGATGCAGGTATATTAATACATAACGCATACAAATTTACCTGTTCAGATAAAGTGTTTTTTGTTTCATTGGATATGATTTTTTTTACCCCCCCCCCC
>QKMX01348216.1:6703-17548 GCA_003401595.1 Venustaconcha ellipsiformis
TTTGTTTGTCTTGTCTATGTTTTGTATATGCCTTTGAAAATAACTCATTAAAAGTCTAAAGCACTCAGTATTTATATTATATATATATTAAAATTATTTTAAAAATGTGAATATTTTGAAATTATTTATCTCTTTTAACTGAATTCAGATGTACAGCAGTAGAGTAGTAAAATAGATTTTTTCAAAGTTTATATATTGATGCATGTTATTGATATTCTGTATTTTTATTTTCAGCTCAGAAAGACTTGTAGATGACCAGATAAGGTATGATTGCACCAATAATAATGTGTTTAGTTTTTGTCATTGTATATTCCTAATTGTAGTGTTTCATTACAAGGTTTTGTAATTAGGTTTAAATACTTGTCATTGCTTTAATGAAACATAATGTGTGTATGAATTGATGGGAAGACAATTCTGCTGCTCAGAATGTTTTTTTTTTTCTTTTTTTATTCTTCTTTTTTTTCAAAGTCCCTATTTGGAAGAAAATAAACTTCCTATGTGTATCATGGAAGGCATACAGCTGTGTCATCTGTTATCAGTAAGATCACCTTATCTTCAGTATATGAAGAAGAAGGCTGAATCAGAATGAGATATTTCCTACACAGAATTACCAAAAATATAAAACAGTAATAAGATTATTTATCATGAGCTAGTGATTTCATTCAAGTAAAATACCATCTTGATAAATCAAATTTAACCAGTTAAAACAGGTCCATGACTAAACCCATTTGATTGGCAACCAATGGATCTATGTCTAAACCCATATGATTGAAAACAGATTAAAACAGATCACTAACCAAATCCATGTCATATGATTTAACTGGCAAACCCATATGATTGGCAACAAATTAAAACAGACCCATAACAAGCAGTTAAACTTGATCTGTGAATAAACCTATAACAAATGATTAGCAATAAATTAAACTGGATCTATGTAAACCCATGTTCAGATTAATGGCAACCAATTAAAAGTATCCATGACTAAACCCTTGTCATGAATGGCAACCAATTAAAAGTATCCATAACTAAACCCATGTATTACAAATGGCAACCAATTAAAAGTATCCATTACTAAACCCATGCCGTACAAATGGCAACCAATAAAAAGTATCCATGACTAAACCCATGTCGTACAAATGGCAACCAATTAAAAGTATCAATAACTAAACCCGTCACATGAATGGCAACCAATTAAAAGTATCCATAAGTAAACCCGTCGTATAATTGGCAACCAATCAAAAGTATCCATAACTAAACCCATGTCACATGAATGGCAACCAATTAAAAGTATCCATGACTAAACCCATGTCGTACAAATGGCAACCAATTAAAAGTATCCATAGCTAAACCCATGTCGTACAAATGGCAACCAATTAAAAGTATCCATAACGAAACCCATATCATATGAATGGCAACCAATTAAAAGTATGCATGACAAAACCCATGTCATACTAATGGCAACCAATTATAATGCATCCACAGCAAAAGCCATGTTGTGTGAATGGGAGTCAAAAAAGGATCCATGACTAAACCCATGTCTTAAAATTGGCAGTGATTTAAATGTTTGGATTGAGGCATTTTTATGATTATTTGCATTCATTATGGTTTTTGTCACCTGAGCTTTTATTATTAACTCAGCTGATGGGCAACAACTAGTAAAGTTCAGATTTGTGTATATATATATTGCAGTTGTACATCAATTTATTATTTTTTTCTAATATTTAAGATGGTAGAAAACTGCAGTGGTTCAGTGTAACTTCTTACAGTTGACATTTATAAAGGAATTGATCATGTGTTGCTGGAATCTTGCTTTCATGCTGCTTTTTATTTTCACTTACAGTGTTGCCATAGCAACAAAAGAAAGTCTGGAATCACAGAAGAAGTCACTTAGTGGAATTTCACAGAAAATCAACACGTTAGCTAGTATCCTTACCATTTATACAATTTTCTTGTAGAACCAACTTTATACATTGAGACATAGCTGTCACTTTTTATGGCAGAAGGGATGGCAGTATCAACAGGTTTATGGGGGTTCGGGTTAAGATTTTTGTTGACGTTTTTCCTTTGATTATATTTCCTAAATTCCATTAGAGATTTCTTCCCAACTTGAAATAATCATTATGCAGAGACATTTGATTCTTTTACATACTTGATCTTTTGACCTTGATGGGTCATGGTCATGAGATATGCAGCAAGATTTTGATTGTGGGATTGACAAATAACTGTGATCACATTCCATCAAAAAGGCCTTTAAATTTTTAAATAATGTGAAGTTTTATTAAAAAAACTTATCTTTAAATTTTAATTATTTGCCCATTTTTGACTTTTAATGTAGTTTTTGGGACACCTGAACTTACTTGGCACTGTATTCCTAGGATTGTGATGATGTGACTTTAAGCCACACACACACACATGCCAACCCATACAATTTGACAACATGGCTTAAGGCTTTTACATTACGAACTTGCAGAATAATAGAATAAATAAAGGCAAATGTGATTGTTCTTGTCAAATCCTCATATTGCTTGTCCAGGTTATGTTCATGTCTGGGGTTTCATAGTAGACTGTGTGGAGTAGGTTAGGGAAACAGACGAATTTTACAGTTGTACTGCAGATGCTTTAATCTGCCCATGTTTTTCGTGCAAAATGCAAGCGTTGGCTTACAGCTCAATGTAGAAATGTTGTATATCAAAATAAAATACACACAGATCAAATGGGCACTCAGCCTCTTCAAAAGTCAAAAGTTAAGTAGTCGACAGAACTATATAAGTGAATTTTCAGATTCTTGGGAACATAAAGCTAGCATGGAAACAGTTATGTTTGTTAGATATCATGTTTTGTAGATTTTGAGTATCATTACTAGTAGGAGAGAGATCATTGCTGCCACTGCAAGAATTGTGAAAACGAAAACAAGAACTGTGCAAAGTTGAGAGCTGTAGCAAGAAGCAATTGACCTTCATGGGGTTTGCAGCTTCATTTTCTGAAACTGAATTGGAGGTCATTTAGGTTTAAATATACTTCATTAACATCTGTAGTTGAATTAATGTTGTTATGGCTGCATTATTTTACACTTCTGAGCATTTCAATTGCATGTTTTCCAATTAATTATAGCAGTATATTTCATTACTTACAAAAAATTGGTCTAACTTATGGGAAATTATCAACTGTTTTATTGAGGTCTTGTTAGGTTGGAAGGACTGATATGTAGATACATACCAAACAGAAATTACTGCTAAGCAGCCACATTGTTAATACATAAGACATCCGCTGCATTCAAGACCCATTATAATCATCTCATGAAATCAACTTTTATACAACAACAACCACCTCTATATGAAAGCAAGATCTGATTCTCCTTATATTAGTGAATTGATTCTGAAGGTGTCTTTCTTCATCAGGTTTTGTAGGGTATCAGAAACTCTCTAACCTTGAAGTAGAGGTGGTACCAGAATCAATTTCCACCAAATTGTCCACTTGATAAAACTGCTTTAGATTTTGCAATCCAGATATGAAGTGCTGTACGGCACACATCACATCAGGAACAGCTAGCTGTTACAAGAGTGACTAATACACACAGTTGAAGATAATTACTATTCAGTTTTGGAATACAAATAAGGTCTACTCAGTTGCCAGAATGTAGGACTGTAGTTGTAAATATTAACTTGCAGAAATGCAGTGAACAATCAACCATTATCTTCAGTAAGTACTTAATATATTGGATCAGTCAATCTGTTAAAAACACTGGCAATGAAGATTATTTTACCAAGTAAATACAAGTTGTTTCAGGTACAAAATTTATTTTTTTTTTATCACCAGGCAACAGAATCACAAACATAAAATAAATAAGTAGTATGGCACATCATAAGGAACATGAACACTGGTCTTTATGTGCACTACCTAACAGTCTGACAAAGGGAGATAACTTCACATAGCTGATTGCAGGAAGTGCAAAAAAAATGTATTCTACCTTTTCAACTTTGATAAAGATCCCAGATTTTGCGTCTTATTATAATTTTATTTTCCATTTCTGTTTCTGCTTTCTTTGGAAGAGAATTGTATTCCTGTTGAAAGTGGTAAGACACTGATCATTTGGAACCAAGATAGTAAGATATCTAATTACATAAGAAGCCACAGTAGCTAAGTAATCAGCATGCCTGCCTCACTGCCAGAAGGGTGTGGGTTTGAATCCTGTTCAGACCGATCAGTATCAGCTGATGTGTGTTGCAGGCCATTGCCACTGAACAATATAACCTTTAATGTACATTGCAAGATTTAAAATTGAGCTTTTAGAGAAAACATTTGCATTAAAATTTTATGCAATATAGGATACTAATAACCTACTTCTGTAAGTTAAAAAAGTCAGTATTTGATACCCATGATCCTCGGTCCTTAAAATTGTGAACTGATTGTCTGTAAATTAAAAAAGTGATTTTTTAATTGATTCTCAGTTTTGTATAATAGTGAACTGGTTGTCTTTATAGTAGCGAACTGATTGTATAATGGTGAACTGATTCTTGGTTTGTATAATAGTGAACTGAACTCTGTATAGTAGTGAACTGAATCTCAATAAATAATAGCAAACTAATTCTGCTTTGGTTTTAAAGCAGGTTCATTTATTTCACACTTGAAAGCAAAGATTGTAACCAACAGGTGTCTTTAATGTGGAGATTCTGGAACTACAGCCATATCAGTAGTTTTAGGGAAAATTTAGAGTTTTTGAAAATTATGCTAAAAACTTTAAGAAATAGTTTTTGCTGAAATTACTATAAAGCTTGGCAGTTTCCATTTTATTTTAAAACTTAAATTTAAATATCACATGTATGTTTTTTAGCAAACTTTGCAAAGATGTTTAGTACTTTAGTCTCTGCTTGAAATTTGATACAGTAAGCACATTTGACATGCACCCAGTCAGTTTCATATTTTTAGTGATCTGTTAGGTAAAGCATTTCATTTGTATCTGTGACGGTTATCTTTATAAATGTTATGTTGCAAGATTTTCACCTTCAGAAATGCTAAAGTTTCAGTTTTATCGGTGTATCAAAAGGTGCACAGGACTTGACCTCATGTCAGTGTCCATCACATTTCCATTGTGTTGGAGATCTTTTGATTTTAATCAGATTGGCACCCAAATAGGATAATTTACCACCGATTACATCTGTATGTGCCTGCCAGCAAAAGGATGAAACTCCGGTCCACTAAGATTTATGTAACAGGAAATTGTTATATGTAACAGAAAATCATTATCCCACTGACATGTTCACGCTTAAAAATTTTTGTGTATTTTCAGTAGATGTATTTTTTTCTTAACTTACTTTCAGATCGATTCCCTTTAATTAATAGCCTAGTTCAAAGAGTGAATTTACGGAAGCGGAGAGACTCTATAATCCTGGCCAGTGTGATAGCTATATGTATAATTCTTCTGCTGCTGTACATGTTCCGTTAGCACTGAGAAATTGACCTAGGACATGCTAAAAGCATGATATGGCTTTGGCCACTGTGGATCCATTTGTCATGTGATTCAATGGAACTGATTTAAATAGAGCTTCGATTCCAGTATACAGTGATATTCTTCATTAATGTTGACATTAGTGTCTCGGAGAGAAAAAATGAGCTATGATGATTGAAAATGTGTAGATGGATATTATTGAGGAAAAAATTATTTATATCAGCTCTCTTTTGGGGTTTTGTAAAATACAGTAATAGAAACACATTGTAAAGATTGTCTAGGAAATGCCAAGTTACCTGTGTAACATTGCCTAAAACAAAAACATTTTCATTATACATCACCAGCTAAGTGAATTTTTTTAACTGTATTGGTCATAGAGCTTATTGGATGGTCTGTCCATTTGTCCATTATTACATGTTTGTTATCACTACTCCTGCTAAACTACTTAGAGGATTGTAATGAAACATTACACACACATTCATCCCATGGTCTAGTTGGTCCTAAATGACTGGACTTGTATTTCCATTTTTGCCAGTGTAGTGGTCATCTTGAAAATCTTATCACAACCTAACCAGAATGGACAGCTTTTCACTAAAAGACTTCTTATGATATCTTGTTGTTGTTGAATGGTCAATCAGATGTCCAATATGGCTGATAGTTGCCTTTTTGAAAATCATGTAACTGCCATTCCTGCTAAATGGATGGTCATATCAAAATGGGGTTTCATAAAAAGACTTCCCAAGATGTCTAGTTGGCCCTAAATGAAAATGTGGCTGATCTGATGCCTTGTATGGCCACCACAGTGGTCATCTTCAAAATGTTATTGTCTTCTGAAAGGAAAATCTTATTGACATGTTTTTCACCAGAAGACATTTTATGATGTCTAGTTGGTGCTAAATGAAAATAATGCTCATCAGATGTCCAGTATTGCAATCTTGAAAATCGTGCTATTGCTGCTCTCCATCAGAATATGCCATTTCTATTTTACCATAAGACTTTTTATGATGTAAAGTTGTTTCAAAATGAAATTTTAATCTTATTTCCAATATGACCACTACATTGGCCAGCTTGAAAATATTTGTTATCACTTCATATCAGTGGAATGCAGTGTCAAAATTGTTTTTTTTACTGAACAGCTTCATATATCTAGTTGGTCCTAATGGTGCATTTAGACATTCAGTATGCCTGTCATGATGGCATTCTTGAAAATCATGTTTCACTCTTTCTCCTGAATGAATGGTCATATCAGCAATGGTGTTCTCATTAAAAGTCTTGTTATGATATCTAGTTGGTCATAAATGAAAACCGTCTTACTTCAAATGTGACTGTTACAAGGGCCATCTTGAAAATCTTGTTAACACTACTTATCCTAGATAGCTGGTCATATTGACATTTTGCTTTCACCAAAAGGATTCTTTTGATGTCCAGTTGGTAGTAAATAGAAATGGTGCCAGTCTGACAACAAAAATGGCCACTATGGTATTAATCTTGAAAATCTTAATCATTGCTCATCGGAAATGGAAAGTTTTATCACCATCGAGTTTCCACATGTAGGACATCTTTTGATGCCTTGTTGGTCCTCATTGAAATAAGCAACAAGTTGACATGCAATATGCTCAACACTGCAACTAATTTTATAATCTTATTATCACTGAAGGTGGCTTCAACATTCCACAGTTGAAAGGAAGAAATGGATTTAAATAAGTTTTTTAAAGGCAGTACAGCATCAAGGGGCTCTTGTCAATATTTGTTGCCATACAGCAGAAAGTAATTTAACTAGCAATGCCAGATTTTATCAATAACACTGACAGCAACTGGTAACCATTACTATGGCTTGTAAACAGTATCATCTTGAAAATTTACCATTAACCGATTCCCAAGAAGTATGACAGTTCTAGCTCACATTCCTGGAAATTAAGTTAATAAAATAAAGCCTTGTCCTTCGCGGTTCAACCATTCAAGGAAAAACATTGTTGTTTGATATGGACTATATACGACCTACACTTTGTAAATTGATTATGCACATGCCATTGTCCTGATATTTTAATTTCATAATGCGTACAGAATACCACAAGTCTGCATGGTGACTATGTTCAATTTTGCATAATGCATACAGGATGTTAAATGTTTGCATAGTGATTATGTTCCATTTTATATGTCTGGGGGATAATACGTTTGCATAGTGATTATGTGCCATTTTATGTGTGTGCAGGATAATGCATGTTTGCAAGGTGATTATGTTCAGTTTATTCACGAGTGCCTAATATCATGAAGGTAAGTGTCCATGATAAATTCTAATATTTGGACCAAATGACCAAATTGACCATAAGTGGCAAAAATATAGAGGTGTGGGTTAAGCTATATTAAAAAGTAAATTGTTCAAAATAATCACTTTAAACTTATAATTTTTCAATATTCTCATGTCAGATGGTTAAAATAATGCTGACATCTTATTAAAACTGTTTATAAAGAATATTAATTGACTTCATTTAGTCTAAACAATATGGTCATTGTTTCTTCATTTTCACCAGATGATGAGTTCAAGTTCCTTAGTAGACATGTTCTGGTTCTACCATACAATTCACTTTTGAACTGTATTTGAAAATGAATGGCTGCACTTTGCTAATTTTCAGTAAAAAAAATTTAAAAGCCTGTCTTTATGCAAGTTAAAATAAAAATTTATTTTGCATTGATATGCCTCTTTACTTCCCTTTTTTTTCAGCACCATTTTATCCCAGCCATGTTGGATTTGGTGTACATCTTTAGTATACACATATCTTTAGCATGCTAAATAAATGTCCTCATTATTCATGCACAAACTCAACATGCATCCCATGGCCACATTACTGTAGATCTTTTTGTATAAACATCTGGGTCATATAATATGATAGCAGATACTTTATTTTCTTTCATTTTTATACTATACAGTTAATGGAATTATTTTTGTCCACAATTGTTTCTTGATTTTCATCACATTTACGTATGAGAACTACTATTTTCTTTTCAAAATGTCATATAGGGAACTAAATATGCATTTTTTCAGTCTTCTCCATCAATATAGCACAGTAATGAAAAACATTATTTATTGGTTCATCTAGACACATGGTATTTGTATATTTGTTATTATGGTGTAAACTTTAACAGGCTGTAGATGATGTGTAAATAATGGTAAATATATTTAAAAAAACAAAGGTCATATTGTCCATTTTAAGAAAATGGTACTTGAGTGAAATTCACATCTGTATGTCAGGTTTATATGAGAGACGAGAAACATTCTGTTAAGTGTACAGGAAAAATAAATTCTATTTTATAGTCTGTGTCTTCAGTTTATGTTTAAAATAATTTTTCATGTATTTTAATTTTCAGCAGCAAGGTTTTAAAGAAATCCTTTCTCAATGTTATTGATATGCCATATAGTTCTTGCAAACTTGGGATTAGGATTGAGTCGTCACTGCAGGATGTCAATGGGCAATTAACATAGCATTTTGTTCTTTATTGGAAAAAGAGAAGGTTGAGGGATGAAATGGCTAGGCAGATGACTTGTAGAGTAGATGATCACTCTACTGATTTCACAAGTTCATAGCATACTCTGTGAAAAAATAACTAATTTAATACAGAATGAAATTTGTTTTTGTCCAATAAAGATCAGTTTCCTAAAAATAACAAATTATAAAGAAACTGCTGTATTGGAATTTCCATGATTAGTAGATGCCATCACAGTACTGACTCGGTGAATGCCAAAAAAAGATGAGGAACTGTGATGGGCAGTTATGAATTTTGTGCAATAATGAAAAACTTGGTATATTTTCATACACAATTTATCATGTTTTCTAAAGGACTATCTGTGCATTACAGAATTTTGAAATGTCGTTGATAACTCGTGTCCTGTCAGCATCAAAACTGTGATCCTGCTACCCAGGGTTGGATTTCGGACTCAGAGTCCAGCCATATGGCTGTGCTCAAGTTCAGTTTTAATGTTTTCATATCAAACTCATGTTTAAATTTTTTACTTGCTACCTAAATAAAACGCAACTTGATAAAGGGGCAGTCATATTTTTGATGTACCATTGGTGTTGATTTTATGGTTCCTTCAAATTACCAGTTTCATTGCTCAAGAAACTATTATAAATATGTAAACACAATGGACACCCTTCCTCATTCCACTGATTTAAGTAAATGTACTTGTCAAAATGTTATGTAGTTTTTAAATCCATTTAAACTATAATCCACAAAATGCAAGATTTCATTATATTCTTCATGTACTGAATATGTCAAAACAAATTGCAGTCACAGCTAGATGGAGCTCATCAACATTTGGATATTGATTTGACCATCTATTAGTTTTGAAAGCAGGATTACCTATTTTGTATTACTGTGTATACAGTGGCATTTAGTTGTCTACCAGATACAGTGTATATGGGAAATGTTAACTTGGTTTTGATTTACCTGAGGAACAATGTTTTTAGATAAAAGAGAAGAGTTAAAACTAGAAGCAAAAAAAGCAAATAGTTGTTTTGTAAAGAAAAGAAACACTAAGAAATGCATAGCACCATCTTTTAGAAAGCCTATATATTTATTTATACGAAAATATTGTTAAATTCATTAATAATGATAATGCATAGGACAAGACAGTTCATATGGATAACTTGGCTGTTCCCAGGACTTTTGAAAGATTCAGTATTGTCAGTTAAAGAATGCAGTCCATGAATGCTTCCTATTTGCTATTTCTTACACAAGTATGTCAACAGTTTAACAAGGTAACACAGTTTCAAATAATTATGGAATTTTATGTTACTTCTAATCATGATCAACATGAAAAGGAAAGAAAATACAATCTACACATTAAAATGCCAACATTGATTCACAAATAAACTTGACGTCAAGAAAGATGGGAGTCTATGGAAATCTGACCTAGTCGATTTTTAAGATCACTGGTAGATTAATAAATAATTTCATGTTAACTATAAAGAATAATAAATATTGAAGGAAAAATAATTAAATAATTAAATAAATTAAAACCAGAGTTAAATTCAATCATTATTAATGGAAAAATGTTAAAATACTGTATTATGTATCACACAATCAGTTCCAATTATATTAAGAGATACTAGTTAAAGGACACTGCATAAACCACATGTGCTCTACCAGCCGATAAAAGATGTCATTTTTGTGATTGTACATTTTGTAATAAATGAAAAAAAATTGTTTTAGGATGTCAGAAATCATAACTTCTAAATGAAAAACTGCTCCGGTGGCCTAAGTGGTTAGAGTTTCCACCTCGGATGCAGGAGGTTGTGGGTTCAAACCCAGGTGGAATCATACCAAACACTTATAAAAAATGGTACTAGCATCAACCTTTCTAGGAACTCAGCATTAAGAGGTTAGTGTTAGGACTGGTT
>QKMX01348262.1:7702-19573 GCA_003401595.1 Venustaconcha ellipsiformis
TATATATATATATATATATATATATATATATAATGCTAATTATTCATAAAATGCCATACTAATGAGATTATGTCTAATAAACACTATAACTCAAGGTAAAATATTTGGCTGAGCTTCATACAAGTCTTATAATCTTTCACTGCTTGAAAAACCAACTTTAAATGTAAGCATAGTCAAATACTTGCCATGGGTTACCAGTGCACTCCATTAATGCGAATGAAGTGGATCTACAACTTTAGTTTGAAGAAACTGAAATAAGTGATTTGTTACTTTGAGCACCGATTCATCTAGGTCACAACACTGGTATAATGTAAATTCCACATGGAAACTCTTTTGTTTTGATTAATATGTCTTAAATTTTGAGTTTTTAATCTTGCTGAATTGCACTCAAAGCATCATGTCTGCCTGGTCATGAGATGGTTCTTGTTTACATTTTAAAATTTTATTATCACTGCTCCACCTAAACTACTTGGAAGATAAACTTGAAACTTAACAGGCATTAATTCCATGGTCTAGCTGGTCCTTAATGGCAAAAAAATGGTTCTCTGACATCCAGTATGGCCTCAACTCTGGGCATTTTTAAAATCCTGAATGGATGTCACATCAACATGTGGTTTTCTATGAAGAAAAATGCCTTATGATATCTAGTTGGTTCCAAATGAAATTGCTACCAGTATGACTTCCAATATGGCCACCACAATGGCCTTGTTGAAAATCTTTGGCTACTTTTTCTAAATGAATGGTCATTTAAATATTTTTCTTTCACAAAAAGATGTCTTGTTGATACTAAATAGAAATGGTACCAGTCTTTAGTAAAACTCTAAATGAAGTAATTTCAGCAAAATACAATTCTTGTCATAACTTGGAGATGATAGTATAATACTCTGATCATTTATGCTAAAAAAAATAAATGGGCAATATTTATACATTGTATTTTGAAGAGGAAATAAGATATCTTCTTATTACACGACAGTTTTATTCACTGATAAAGAAATATATATCCTATATTATCTAAATTTAGATCAAAATTGCATCTTCTGATGACTCTGTATACAGTTTGAACATAAGTAGATTATACTTCTTAAAATACCACTTTTACTTTTCTGTTAGCTATTTGTAGCAAATCATCAACTTTCACATATATATAATATATAGTATACCACTAAACATAGGTCGATTCCTTGTGATCTTTTTTCAAATTTTACTTTTTACAGTGATTACTCAGTCATTTTTTCTTTAAAAACATCTGCAAAAACAAAGTTCTCTTACTGTTTTGAAGATACAGAAAAATTTATTTCATTTTATGAGATGGCTGTAATAATAAATTAACACATTTTCCACAAAGGAATAAGTTTTCACCAATAACTTAATGAGATAGTTTTGATTTCTGTGTTGATATGAATCATAAATCAAACTGTGATGAACATGGTCACAGGACTTTAAAAGAGAGGTAATCTGGAAATGTAAAGGCTCAATATTAAAATTTGCTGTATTTAAAAGAAAGCTTTCTGAGTGACATTGACTGCACTCACATAAAATTGGTTGCCTTCCTTTATAGGACATGCCTGGAAAATTTTACGTAAAAAGGAGTGCATGCTCAGTGCTTGCCATAGGAAAGGGAAATAATTCACTTTCTCACAAACTTCCGTTTTCACTACCTTTGAGAGGTCAAATGGGTCCCAGTCAGTGTTAATGGAATGCCAAGTTACAAATTTGATTAAGTATCAGTGGAAGATGTTTATATGTCCAATTGTTATCATTGCTTCTGTGTCAGGGAGAGGTCCATCCATAATAAAAGCAGGCAGACATTTTAGAAAATGGATGAAAATTGTGGAAAAATCAGAAGAAGAAATGTATCATAAATAATTTGCCATAATACAGAAAAGATAGATGTACCCAGAATGATAAAATGAAGAAAAATTCACATTTTTAGACAAATTTTAGCTTTAAACAAAATTTGTTAGCCTTCTTCTCTAACCATAATAACTGTAGTCATCTAGACCTGTTTTGAAAGTTGAGAATTGTTAATTTTGCATTAGAATAAAGTTGTAATAAAGTTTGATATATTGAATGCGAATATAATCAATAAATTTCCATTGCTAATGAAACAAGCACACAAACTTGTGATGTTCTGTTGTTGGATGCAGTGAGATGGTGATAGGGGTGAGGGCACTTTATTATTAGCTTGGAAAATATTTCATTGTGAATTTAAATATTTAAATTTATGGTCTAGTTTATTTATGAAAAACATGAAAATTGGTACCACAGATTTTATGCTGCTTTGCTCATCTTTTAGAACAAAAAATTCACCTGTATGTGCCTCTATAAAAATCTATTTCTGTGAGATCTCAATTTCCATCCTGTAGGGCTTGTGGTGGCCATGATAAAATGAAATTATTCCTTTAAATCTTCTATTGCACATAATTTACCCATAAGTAATGCTACTACTTAAAATAATTATTGATATTTTCCAGTAATATCAGCCAATAGCGACCTCCATTTTTGTAGATATTTAATACACCACCATACATTGTCTGATTCTGTAGCTCACACAGTAATTAGTTGCTTCTGACCTAATTTATCGTGTCTTGTGTTTAGGTACATACATACCCAGAAAGGAAGTAGTTGTTGAGGAGACAATCCGGGCAACCGTTATTGGCCCAAACCAGGCCATTCGACTGCGTGCTCGTAAAGAATGTATGGACCGCAGTGGTGCTACCAGGGTTACTGGTGAAGAGTGGCTTGTCAAGAAGACTGGTGCCTACTTGCCAGGGGCCTATGAAGAAGTCGTGGATATGGTGAATGCATTTGTACTGACAGAGAAAGTAAGTGATCACCTAAAACTTGTTTTTACACCCACTGGGCATTTCTTTATTTTTTGTTCATTACCTTCTGAGGCAAACAGCCAGGCAGTCCCCAAATGCATACAGGTAGAGTGATCACCTTGGGCAGTGAGAGCCATATCTGTATGCCTGAGAGTTGTTTACAATACCAGACTTACTGATGTTTATAGCTAAGGTTCCTTGAAATAAATTAGTTCCATTTTTTACCTTTTTTTTCATTCTTTGAGGTTAAAATTTAGCAAATTGTTCTCTATCAAATTGTCTACGGGAGGTCATGGGTTTAAACACCAGACGAAACATACCAAAGACTTGGCACTATGGCACTAACAACTAGACATAACTATAAACTGCCATACAGCAGACATTGTAGCGGTATGGCTAAAAATGTATAGCTATGCTAGAAATCCAAATCAACACACTATCATATTGTCAGCATAATGCTATATATTTTACAACATGCAGAAGGAAAAAGCTCACACACAAGAGTTAAGAGTGATTTACATATACATATTAGTTCTTCTGTCATTAATAAATCCACTAACCCATGAATAATACCATAGACTCCATGGTAAATTCTACTAAATAAAGTTAAATGTTCAGTGCATGAAATAATTCATATTTATGTACATTATACAGAAATCTTATTTGTTAACCCTTCTGAGCTTGAACTTGTTCCCACCTCATTTGAAAGCTAAAGGTAGCCATGACAGCTATGTTTTCTATTTATAATTTCTTTAGAACTCTATCCAGCACTTGAAACTAATGAAGCACTTGAATAACCTCAGATTTGTGCATGGTCATTCTGTGGTTCACATTGAAATGAAAAGCATGAACCAAAAATTAAATATTGCAAGCTTCAGCAAGTCTTTATTCTGCAAAAGATCAGGGTGATATTTGTAAAGCTGTCCACACAAATTAATATTTTACATTTTCTGTTGTTGCTTCTGCTTGATGCATTTTTGGAATTGTTACTCTCTTTTCATCATTTTTAAGATGCCTTCCTGTGGCCATTACTTAGTGTTGTCCTCTAATATTGCTGGTAGTCTCTGCTAAGTGAATTTTATTCTTGGTCTGCTTGACATGATGTTCCAATTTTCTCATTAGTTCAGATCTGACCACAACATGAAATAAAAAAACAATGATCATGCTATGTTGAGTTCTCACTTGATTTGCATGGTCCATGCATGTTGTATTATAATATTGAATCTGGCTGCTGAATCTTCTACTGGTGATTCGGTATACATCTATCTGCTTCTTGACAATCCAAACACAAGCTGTATATTCCACTTACTGTGCTGTCTGGAATTGCCACTGAATCTGCTGTAATGGAAATCGTTGTTTGTTTGATCTCAGTGCAAATAGATACCTTTTCATGTGTTGCTAATCCTGCCTCCCTGTTATCTGCATCTTACCTGGGTAAACCTGCAATTCAATGGTGTAATCATTCACTGGGTCAACCCTCACCAAGACTTTGATTCGATACTTGACTGATGGATACTGGCAAGAAGTTAATGAGACTAAGAACTTGATTGCGGCTTCATCTTGCAATTAAATTTTTATGTGGGTTGTAGTTTCCTATGCAGGTGTCTTGGATGGTGGCATACATTGGCCTAACATGATTGATTTTCATGTGACCTGGTTTAATTTTGATGGGGGTTGTAGTTTATCTGCAATTGTCTTGGATGGTTTCTTTCTGGTCAGTACACCATATTCAGTGGGGTGGTTTTTTTCCCGATACATCAAAAAAATTACATAAACACAAGAAATGGACAAATTAGGTCTCATTTTGCAGCAGATAGACCTTTACACTACATTGCCATATTTTCAGCATCTTTGGACATTACTTGTAATTTTCAGGTATTGTTTTGGAAGAACTGAATTTTGATTTACCTATGTTTTCAGTCTTTGATAAATTAAAAAAGATTGATTAAAACCAGTTTTGGAAAGTGGAGGAAACGTTTGTTATCTTTGGAAATGGCAGCTATTATTTAAATTCTCACAAATTAGGTAAATCACATTTCTCTGTGCATAACTGACACTGATGTAACCAAAATCATTTTATTTAAAACTATATTGCTGACCTGTTGGGAACGGTTTTCAATTGTACAGATATTAGAAGAATCTTATTCTTTTTTAAAAGAGAAAATCTTTAACTCTTTAACTACTAGTGCTGCTGTAGTGGCTCACTGCTCTGCCTGGCTTCTGGAATCACTACAGCTGACTTGTGGGCTGACTACCAAAGCTTGATGCTGCTGCAGCCAAATGATACTTTTAGTTGATTTGAGTTGGGGATATGGGACAATTGTTTTTAGTTATTTTCAGTATAATTGACTATTTTAGATACTAAAATCAAACATATATAAAAGCTATGACTACCTTTTGTTTTGTGATTCTTTTATCCCACTGACTTCCAGAAGAAAAGCTCATGAATTGAACTTCGAACACACCATATTGTCATTATTTTATACTGTTTTATGTCAGATCTGTACACACACAATTACTTATAATTGATCATTATGTTCTTCTAGTTCATAATTTGCTGTTGGTGATACTTGTAACAGCAGTTTTGTTTTACACAGATAAACATCACACTCCTTACACATTATGGGCACCTCATGTTTCATCCTATTTTTATACTTCGTAATGATGCTTCTTTTTCATACATTTTGCATCATAGTTGTTAGTTTTAGCCAGTTCTTTGGTTTTATACCAGGGGAAAATATTTCAATAAACCAGTCTGTTTCTTTTCTCATCTATCTGTCACTGAGGTCTGAGGCATGTAACAGGCAAGCAGATAAAACTGATATGGTGGATAGCAGTGCTTGTTTGCAAACTGATTTATCAGACTGTGCAGGCACTTGTATGCAGTGGATGTATACATCAGTGGTAGAGAACGAGTTAAAACCAAAGCTTTAATTTCAAAATTTTTGTTTAACATTTCTATTTTTGATAATACTGAAACTTTTGCATGGTCACATGTGGTGACATATATAGGAACTGGTTTCAGTGGATAAAAATATTTTCTTTAAATATTATCTAGCACAGGGGTTGGCAACCTATGGAACACATGCCACAAGATAGCATGTGTACCACATTGTGGCACATCAAGATGTTTTGTGTGGCATGCGAAGGGCAGCCAAAAATCTTGATTTTGACGGTGTTACTCCCTTCCTGGTGATGCATGCTTCTTTATTTTGTAATTAATCCGGAAAATTGGTGAAAATTGTTAAGTAGAATATTAGAATATTTGTTGCTTTCATCCTATATTTTTGACATTACAATAATCTGAAATTTATATCACCATGTTTTTTTTACATTAACAGAAAGCTCTTCACTTGCGGTCTCTGCGAACATTTAAGGATGACTTTGGTGTGACCAGAAAGAACGGAGAAGAGTGGCTGATCACAATGAGTGATACGGAAACCCATATTCCTGGAGTGTATGAAGAGGTAGGTTTCATCAAAGTTCAGAACCAGTTTCACTAAAAGGTAATTTTTATTTCTGAAGTAACTAAGTTTTATGTTTTGTCAAGCCTGCCATGGCAAAATCTGGACATATTGATTACATTGCCTTCTTTTATTACATTGCATTTTTTTTTTCATATGCATCATATCACAGTATGTTTGTACATTCAATCACACCCATTATTAAGGTTAGTGAATTTTTAGATTAAATTATGCAGAGTTTTTAAGATTTGTTTTTTACTTGCTAACTTTATAAAAGTCTGGCTTGACAAAAAATTAATATCTTATGACATTCCTTGTAGTAAAACTGCAAAATGGAGATAATTATTTCATATATTTTAGGTTTTTATAATAGAAATTTATGTAAGGCATTTAAAAAATGTGCAGTGCTTAGTCTTGTTGGTCAAATTTGTTGTGTTAAATTAGAATTTTTTTGTTTATAATACTTTTGTAGTCTGTAGAGATTGTTGCATCATCATTTTGAAGATTATTATTATTCTGTGTTTTTATTTTCAAAATAACTCAGTAGCCATGTCATTTATTTCATAATTCTTCAGTGGCACATTTTATCTTGATCTCATGGCAGCATTTTTGCTCCAAATTAAAAGGTATGTTTTATTCAGAACATGCATTTTTTATAAGAGAATATTTTTTATATATTCTTCAGTCAAGAAAAACTTTTGCCTTCTCATTGGAGGCCGATGACTTCTTCATTCATTGCATACGAGTCTGGTATTCTGGGTGAAAAATAAAAAACTCAAAAACTTTCCACATGAAAAGTTTTGTTCAAATTTTCTAACTCAAACAGCTATGAAAACAGATTATTTTGGTTATTTAAAAAAAGTTTTTGCTCAAGGGAGGTATTGCATAAAGGAAAATAGGAGATCTGAATTGATACAATAAACTCCAGTTCAGGGGAGGTAACCATTGAGAAGTTGCACACTACCTGGACATTTTCCATTATTTATTATTGTACATTTTGTAATTTAAACATTGTAGGTTGTTGGAGTTGTCAACATCACAACCTTGACCAATCGTCAGTATTGTGTTATCTTGGACCCAGTCGATGACAAGGGGCGACCACAGCTTGGGAAGAAAAAGCTGGTTAAGGTAATTTGAATTTTAGCAAATGGATATCTTGTTATATATACTATTTTTTTATAATACAGTGAGGCTGTCTTGAGAGATATGGCCCCAGTTTCACTAAATATATGAAATTCTCTTCCTCAGATTGATATTTCCTAATGATTTGTATTAATAGCTGAGAACTTTAAGGAGGCATCACGAATTAAATTCAGTCAACAGTGTTAATTCTTTTTTAAATAGTACTGTTGTAACAGAAATATTTCAAGAACTTCTTGAAATGTAAGAATTTTTTTTTAAACATTATGAGAATAAAAAGGTCAAAAATGATAGGCATTTTCCAAAACAGTGGCCATTAATGTTGGTTCAGATCTTACTATATAATTGATGCTGTATTGTGGACAACAAAATTGGAGTCTGTGAACATTAAGAAAAAATTTTTCATCCTAACATGTTTTGATGGGACCTAGGTGGTATTGTGATCTAAGGCACTTAACGTTACAGATCATCCACACCTCTGACTGCTCGAGCTTCATCTCATTCAATGGTGGGTATGTGAAAAAGCCTGCCAGTAGCTTCCCATGGGTCGGTGGTTCTTCCTGGGTTCTTCGTCGACCAAATAGACTGGCAGCCATGTATAACCTATAATATGCTGAATAAAATGGCATTAATTCCCTCAAAACCAAACTCCACGTTTCTTGAGTATTTTGCACTACTGGTCATAGAGCTTGAGGGATGACCTGTTATCTAGTGTCAGTCCTTGCATTAGCACAGTTTTTGTTTTTGCTTCTTGTCTTTAACTACACCAAATGATTACTATGAAACTTTACACACATTTAGATGGATCTAAATGAAAAAGGTGCCACATGGATATCAATTATGATCATTAGAGTGGCCATCTTGAAAATTATGTATTCACTAATCCTGGATGGAAGATCATATTGATACTGGGTTTTCACTTTTAGACGTCATATAATGTATGGTTAGTCCTTAAGACTCGTGCAAACTGAGCAGCCATCTTTACAGTCCTGTTATTGATGTTCCACCTGAATAAATGGTAATAATTAAAGTGGGGCTTTTTATTTAAATACTTTTCTAGCTGGGGCCCCAAGTGGCCAGGTGCTTTCAAGCACTCACCATTGCAGTCATTGCCATCTGACTTCTGTCTGTGTGGGTTCGAGTCTTGGGCTCAGCCAGTATAGGTACATGGGAAAGCTTACCAGTAGCTTCTTATGGGTTGGTGGTTCTTTCCAGAGTTTTTCTGGGTTCTTCCGCCAACATTTATACTGGGTGCCATGTATAGTTTATCTTGTGCTGACAAATGGCATTTAACCCTACAACAACAAAAACTTTCCCAGATAAAATCTTGAGTAGATTCTGCAAATCAGAGGAAGAGGATTTTTGTCAGAACATTTTGTGGCCAGATAATTCTATGTGAAAGTCGTACATAAAAATGTTTTTTTTTTACATTATTTTGTGAAATTGGTTCCTGTATTAACTACCCTAAGGTAATAGTTTATATATGATTTTTTTTACTCCTGGCTGTCACACAAAGGTTATTCCAAACCAGTGACTTGAACCAAATAAAATCTGGCTTTATGGGTAGAGAGTGATAACAACTTATTTAGCAGATTTTGAGCTCATTATATTGCTTCAACTTGGATATGTTTCATACAAACTTGAAAATTCCTTGAATTTGAGTGCTTGTCTTCAGAAGTCCTTGAATTTGTTGGAAAACTCCCTGGTATTTCCCCAAAACTCCCTTAATTTATCTGAGGGAAAACACAATGTTAAAAGTAAATAAAATGTATCACTTTTTATATTCAGAATATTTGTTGTTTTCTTATTTGCAAAAAATGATGAATAGATAGATAAATAATCAATTGTGAGTCTTGGTTCATGGTTAGTTACTAGATGGAGTAGCATCCCTTTGTTGTCTTGACTTGCTAATTAGTTGCCTGTTGTTTTTTTTTTAAATTATAATTTTGTACCTGTTTATACAGTGATAAACAAACTGACATATAACTGTTCAATTTCTGTAAGAAACACTTCTTGTAACACTGGTTGTACAAACCATGTATTGAAATTTATCTTTTTTTTGTAAAAAAAAAAAATTAATATCTTTTATGCCCACTCACAGGAGACATGTAGTAGTATGAGTTGATTGGTTTTGGGGGTTTAAGACCATCTCAGCATAATGCTGACAATATAGTGTTACATGTAAGGTAAATTGAAAATTTTTAATAAGATTAAAAACTTTTATTTATAAAAATTTTCCAAAAGTTTATTTATAAATGGCACCAATATATCATTGCCACAATTGCTATAGTCTCAACTTATTTTTTAATTAGTGCTTACAATGTCAACTGCTTAAAGCTTCATCAAGTTGAACTATCTAATCACTGATTACATTATGGTTGCTGTGGAGTTTTATGTAAAATATACTTTAGTTATTGCTTGGTTGCTTGGTTTAACAGTATCACAGCATAATACGGACCATATAGGGCCAATTACAAGTTAAAATTAAAATTTTGAAAAGATCAAAAATTTAAATGTAATATAAAAATTTTCACAAATTTATTTATTAATAGCAATGACATTCCATTGTCAAGATTAATATTGTCTCAACTTGTTTTCTGGTTTTTTCTTAAAATGGCCACTGGAGACTGCTACAAACTTAAAGTTAAACTATCTGATTATTAATTATCGTTGCTGTGGAGTTTTATGCAAAATATGTTTTAGATGAAAGAGTCTTCTTAATAGAAGCTTGTAAATTGATTATTTTGAAATTCAGTATATTATAAACTTTACAGAAGAGAGTATGACCTGGTGCTGCTATTCAGTCACTAATCAGTAAAGGGCTGGGTTGATATCAGTTTTCCATTGCAGCCAGCTGCTCTGATGTTTGGTCAGCAATATTAAAACTGTTTCAGATTTTTGTAAATTTTCTAAAGTAAGAAGTATGCCTACTTAGTTCATATTTTATTAGTTTTTAAACCAGATGGTAATATTTAAATACTTATTTTTCATTGCAGTTAAGGAAACTTCTTCCTGGTTATTTATTTTACATTGTCATACCTTTTTTGGAGTGTATGGCTGACTGTGGAGGAAATGAAAAGAAAACTACAATGTTTTTCACATATATGACAGTATTATGACACTTTTTTTGGGCAGGGTGAGAAGTCCTTCTTTTTGATGCCTGGTGAGCACTTGGAAAAAGGAATTCAGAATGTGTATATCATGGGTGAGGATGAAGGACTGATTCTTCGGGCCAATGAGAAATTCACAGATACAGAAGAAGTATGTGTACATTTAAATTGCAAAACCATGCTTTTTAGGGTAATTGAGTTCTGGAAAGTCCAGCAAGTTAACCATGTTTGCTATTAAGAATTTTTTAAATCTCATTATATTGATATGATGGGACACTCATTTATAAACACAAGCAAACAATACACCATTTATTTTTTTGCAAGTGGCCAATAATATCAGTTAACCTTGCATTAGTGATGCTGCCCTGTCCCACTCATGAAAAAACCCAACCATATGTACCAACTGTGTGCTGCTCTATCCCCTTTTAGCATTTTGATCTAACATGGTAAGACTTTTTTTCAGAACATTGTAAGTTAGAATTATGTTTAGGTTAGCTTCACTAACAATAGAATTGTTCCTTAGAGACCAGCTTGAGCATCTATTTTAGACTATTCTCTTGAATAGCAAAATGAATTTTAATTAAATTTTATATCATTGTTTGTTTGGACATGTGTTATAATTGTGTTACATGTGGTTAACCAGGTGATTTTGTAGCTTTGTTTGCTACTGGCTGGAAATCCAACTGTTAACTTGTTTGCTAGAATGGCTGAGCTGATTTTGATTAAACTTGGTAGACAAATGTTTCTCAGGGCATCCCTTTCAAAAATATTCTGTATTTGCTCTGCTAGGAGGATTCTTAGAACATGCTCTTTCAAATTATGTCTGGGTTGCCTCACTTTGCAATGGTGCATCATCTATAGCATTTACGTGAAGAACCTATTTTCAACTTTTTGTAAAGAAGGCCTGAGCCAGTGTCTTCAAATTTGGTAGCAAAGTTTAATCCAGGTGGTTTCCCAAGCAACAGTTTGACTTCCTTATCATGCATGGATATAAAGCCTATTTTAATCAAACTTGGCAACTTGAAAATGACACTTAACTCCCATCAAATATGGCTATTTAATTAATGTATTGAAAAATTCGCCTATAATGACATTCTTCCATATAAGACAATGTGACAGGTTGAATCCTTTAAATACCTTTCACATTTATACAAAATATGCTACTGCATCATCATCAATAACAGAAGTTACTGTAAGTTGAACAGTTAAACAACACCTGACCAGTTTTTACTAGCTCAGATGTAGAGGTCGCGGGTTAGAACCCTGTCTTAGTCATACCAGAGACTTGTAATAATGCTACATGCATCTGCCTCACTAAACGCTCAGTATTAA
>QKMX01348282.1:4299-16649 GCA_003401595.1 Venustaconcha ellipsiformis
GAGAGAGAGAGAGAGAGAGAGAGAGAGAGATTCATGTAGAATGACACCAGTATAATCAGGTTAGATTGTTATTATTCATTCCAAACAGGAATTGGGCCCATTGTTACAACCTCTAATATTCATAACAAAGTGAATTCTAAACCAACAAGTGATTTATAATTTAAAATATAACTTTATGTCCCTAAAATATAAAGCAAAATAATTAAAAATAACTTTACAGTGGTTAATGAATTCTTTAAAATTTCCTGAAAGTTGTATCAGTTCCAATAAATCCAAGTAATCCAAATATGTTCTGAATGTATTCCAAATGATAACTGATGATCTTATGTACCCAACATAAGAATCACAATGTTTTAAATCCAAAGGTCCTGGAAGCTTCATAGTAAATCTGTACAGCCATTATTATTTTCAAGTTTTTGAATAAATGTTTTTTTTCTTGCACTGCAGTTCCAGTGAATGATATTAATTTAAATAAATAAATCAAACTACTCAGTGTATCTCTTCCAAGTTCAAAAGCTATGTCAAGAATGAGAAACACTGCATAAAAGTTCCTTTATATTCTCATTTAATACACAATAGAGATAATACAATACTGTTGTTTTTTTTAAAATGAATCCTGTTATTTTGAAATATTGAATGTAGTAAACAAAATCAGTTGTCCCAGTTCTAGCCAATCAGGAAATAGGTCAGGATGACCTTCCTATCAGTACCAGTATCCTTGTTGGATCATGTGCTGTTTTTGAATTATTGCATGGATCAGTTTTGGAATTTATGAATGACATAGTGCTACACATTATATATGATGTTACCTCAGTTTTAAAGTGCATACTACAATGTTAAAATACCACCATTAGGAATGTCATTGACTAAACAACTCTTATTAAAATCATTGTTTTCAAAATAATATATATATAATGTTGATATACATAACACCCATGCAGAGAGAAAGGGTACTAAAATAAGTCTTAAATTATGTACATGAGGAATAATAAAAAAGTTACATAAATATGATTGTTTGGATCAAATGAGGAAACTGGTTGATCTGGGTATCATAATTACGTTCAATGGAGTTGATATGGGAGGCAGTCTTAACTTTTACAGTAGTACCTCTGATGCTGTAAAACTGCCCATATATTTTAACGCAGAATGCCTGCAAGATCAAGCTGGTTTTTACGCCATTTTATTGTATCCAATGCACTTGACAGTCTTAAAATGTGTTAATACTCTGGATTTAAGTATAAAAAGGTATATTCAGATTTGTGAATTGGACATCATATTGTTTTGATTTGAGTATGTTTTGTGGTTGGAGAGATGATTTACATCACTGCTTGAAATTGAAATAAAATTGCAAAACAAAACAAATCCAAAGATTGTATCATGTTGAGAGATCTAGCAAGAAGCCTTTGAGCTCAGTCAGGTATGGAACTGCAATTTCTGAAACTGTACTGGAGGTAATTAAGGTTTATGTGCACTTTGCAAACATTTTAAGTTGAGCATAATATTTGCCGTTATTGCTTTAGCGTGTGTTTTAGATTCTTAATGTAGCTTTAACAATTTTTTGTTTCTACCCTTCTGAACTTTTTAAATGCATGTTTCCATTTCAACAATTGCAGTACATTAAATTTTGTTTCTCCCTGCCAAATATTTGGATAACTTACAGAAATATTTAGACTGCTTTGCAGAAGTCTTTCTAGGATTTGTAGGTCTGAAAAATGGTAAAGGTTAAAATCATTTAGAGTGATAGAAGAAAGATGGTTTTGTCACAGTAACATTAGTTCTACATCACAGACCTGGATTGTAGATCTGCAAGATGGTAAAGGTTAAAATCATTTAGAGTGATAGAAGAAAGATGGTTTTGTCACAGTAACATCAGTTCTACATCACAGACCTGGACTGCACTTTGGGTAAGAAAGTGGCTTATCAGCTTTTGGGTTCATAAGGTCAAAGGTCAAGGTTAATGAGAATGAAAGATTAAAATATTTTTTTGCAGAATAACTTTAGTTATAGACCAGGTTTTGACCAAACTTTGTGGTGGACTCACAGTTGATGTATTTGAGAATCCTATTGATTTTTTTTTAATGGTGTCAAACATTCAAAGGTCAAAATTATTGTGGTTGAAAGAAGCATTTTGCAGAACAGCTTTGTTCTGGAGTAAATTTCTTCTCCAGACTTTGTGGATGACTTGCATGTAGAATAGAAAAGAAACCTATAGATTTAGGGGTCAAAAGGTAAGAGGTCATGGTCATGGTAAATCTGATAAGAAAAGAAAGGTCATTGATATAGAATGAAATATAGTTATATACTAGTTGCTTCAGTGAGGACTATGAAGAGCAGGGTAGATATACAATATGTTGATGTTTTTGTTATTTTCTGTATGGGCAGTTTGTTTAGGAATTAACAAGTCATGTAGGTTTTTATGAAAAAATAATTATGCTGATCTTATTATATCCCAAGATGTGGGGGTATATATGAGTTATACATTCATCTATTTATATCCCAAGATGTGGGGATATATATGAGTTAGACATTCATCTTTTTATATCTCAAGATGTGGGGATATATATGAGTTATACATTCATCTTTTTATATCTCAAGATGTGGGGGTGTATATGAGTTATACATTCATCTTATTATATTCCAAGATGTGGGGATATATATGAGTTATACATTCATCTGTTTATATCCCAAGATGTGGGGGTATATACGAGTTATACATTCATCTGTTTTTATCCCAAGATGTTGGGGTATATATGAGTTATACATTCATCTGTTCAGCACAATATCTTGAGGCTACTCCCGCATTTTAATGGATTGCTATGAAACTTTGATAAGCGTTATGATCATCACCTGAAGATGTGCAAGCTAAAAAAAAAAAATCACTTTGTTCCTGCAATTTTTTTTAGTTATTGTCCTTTTTGTCTTGTATCATAATGCAAGGTGTGGCAAATTCATTACTGCAAATAAATCTTCTGATTTTGATAGATTACTATGAAACTTGGTAAATATTACAGTAATCACCTTAGATGCATGTGAACAAATTACATTTCTCCTCCAACTGTTAAAGAGTTATTGGCCTTTTAATCTAAGAACAAATTGCATTTCTTTTCTAACTGTTAAAAAGTTATTGCCCTTTTAGTCTAAAGGCTCAGTGCATTGTAACCTAGCTAGTCTCAGATTACAGTGAATGTCAGTGAAATGGGGAAATGTTATGATAAGTATCAGGTGATGTGTATGACAAATTACTCTGCTCTTGTGCTTTAAGAGATTTTTTGTAAGAGTTATTGCTCATTTTGACTTTAATCATGCTGTTTTTTATGAAAGAATCTTGTGCACAGTACTGGAATCAGTTTTTAATCGATGGCCAAGAAACATTGGATATGTTATGGTCATCATTTGAAGATGCCCAAATAGTTGAATCATTTGATGCAAAGTGTTTGTTACAGTTAATGCCATTTATGTCCTTTAGCTGACTGCACTGTGAGACAGAATCTTGTAAACACAGCTTGCCTCACAAATTTATTACAGACTGCTGTGAAACTTGGTAAATATTAAATTAATTAAATATTAAGGTCACCATGTAAAATATTATGGTCACCATGTAAAGATGCAGGTCTTTTTTTGTGAGAGTTGATGCCTTTCCTTTTACTTGCAATAGGAAGCAGGGTACAATGTTGCTTCTGGGGTAATGCAGGATTTCTTCATTTTTATGCATTTCATTTTTGTATATGTAATTTAGTCAATGACAAAAACCTTGATCTCCTTTACCACTACATCTTCCAAAAAAACAAAACAACATTGGATTGTACAAAGAGTACTGTAATGGCACAAAAAGTGATATGATAATACATGTATTTAGTGTTATTTCTCTCATGTTTTTTTTTGCATCAGGTGTGGATAGAAGTAGTCAGTATTGCTTGGTGTTCTTCAGTTGGTTGAACACATTTTTGATAGAAATGATAAAAATTACATGTCATTGTTCATCACAGGCACGAAGAAAACAGTTACCTAATGGCAAGGTCACCCTGATGTTTGCAGTGATAGAGGGTGTGGATACCCTTGCTCTGGATGCTAGTGTTACCTTGAAAGACAAGTCAGGTAAGAGTTAATTATCAATTTTATACATTTCATTGTTAACTTGAAAGAAAAGTCAGGTAAGAATTAATTATCAATTTTATACATTTCATTGTTACCTTGAAAGACAAGCCAGGTAAGAGATAATAAGCAGTTTTAAAGATGACAATGTTTTCTTGAAGGACAAGCTAGATCAGAGATACATAGCAAATTACTTCTGATAGTGACAGGAGACACTGTTCTCATCTTTTTCAAAATGACTATGCTGCTGTCTGTTGTCTAAGAAGGCAAGGGAGTTCCAAATCCAATGAATCTCTGCCATCTTCTTGGGAATTTTTTTGTGTCATCACTGACAAATCCCCATTTAAGCCCACCACTTCCCAGAAGGGCAATGTCTTATTAGTGAGTATAGTCTCACTGTCCAGAGTGAATCAAACAGAATGATCCATTCATCCCAAGGTCTTCACTCAGAGCTGCACACACTGGGGTTGCTCTACTTCTTTATCTAAAGCCTTTGTAAGATGTAGATATTTAGGTCTTCTTTCCTGTCTTCCAATTAGAAGCATGCATGAAAAAAGGATTTTGACCTCATCATCATCTCTCAAGTGATTTAACACTTGACATAAAACTACTGAAAAGCAAACCTCACACATATGATCAGTGCACACTCATGGCTATATTCTAAACAAGAATTGATACATATATTATTGTATATAATCGCTTACATGTACAACTGCAAACAACAGGGGCCCAGATCTTCTATTGCACAATGCACAAGTAGATCAGAGTCAATGTTGTTTCTGCTACTGATAGCTTCTAACACTCTGCATAGACCCAGATCTGCTGGTGAAATATGTGATGACAGATCTGGGTCTATGCAATTTGCAGTTGGACTTGATTTATAAGTGAGTATTTATAGTACATAAATATTTCAACTTTCTTGTGATTTTGCTGTAATGCACTGGCTGATAAATAGGCTCCTTATCAAAAAAAAATTACAACAATTTTGAGTTTGATGTTTTTAAAATCTCATTTGGTTTGAAATTTTCCATAAAATTTATCATAAATTATCTTCCATTGTTTGAAGGCAAGATGCAGGGAACTGTGCACAGAGATGTGTTGAAGGAATACGAGTCAGAATTCCAAGCTGGTTCCGTTCTGGTACTTAGACAGGTAATAAGTCAAACTAATGTGAACAGGATCTATATGTTTCAGTATGATTTCAGTAATGCACCTTCTGCTGTTTCCTGCGCATCGATCTGTTGCTTTGTCTGTCTAAACATCCCATTAAGCTCATTAAAACAGTTCTGCAAAGCTATCAAATGTAAACAAATGAAATTTGGTTGCTATATTTGTAGCATATATAGATGACTGAATTAGATTTCATGCCATTTCTGTTTCCTATAGTTTTTTTACTCTGTTTTCTTGTGGGCAGGGACATACATAGGTGCCAGCTTAAATCTTGCTAGTTTGAAGGAAGAAGAAAATACAACAAGGCTACTCCAAAAACAATACAGTTGTATGGCATTATCTGATCTCAGATGTCGGTACATTAATTCCTTTATATCACCAAACTTTGGGAATCAGATTTTCTGAAAGCTTCCATTTGATCTGATTTCAAACTGAAAAATGTTATGATGGCTGTGAATTGCTTAGTTACACAAATTGCAATGTTTTGAAGGCTATGAAATGCTTGGAATGTAAATGTCACCCTTGTACTGTCTGATGAAAATCTTCTACCTTGCTGTCCTGTAGCTAAAGATGCCATTGTGCTAAACTTCAACATTTCACATCTTGTTTTTAAATGCTTGACATTACCACTAATAACTGTGACATTATGAATTTCTTTTGGATTTCAGAAAATGGAAGTTTTTGGCACAGAGCAATAATTAAAATAAGACTTTTTTTTAAAGAAACTTTGAACAGTGTTTTAGAATACTGTAGTTTCATTGCATATCTGCAGTATGAAGGTCATGCCTATACCCTGAATATGGACTGCTATCTTCATAGTATAAACGTTTTTTGTGAGAATCTCAATTTATAAATTTATCATCAATATTTTAACTGATAATTGATGTGTGAAATTTTCAATTGTTCTTATAGTCAACTCTCTCTTGTATTATTTTAAGGTGAGTGTCCTGAGCCTGACTAGCAGAAACCACTATTTGAACATCACTCCATCCAATATTGTTATAATCTACCAGAACAAGAACATGGGCCTTGCTAAGGTATGGTGCCTTAAAGAGGCTTGCTCCCTGTCAGAGGTGTTGCTTTCATTGGATAGACAGGCATGTGAGGAGGAGGAACAGGAAATTAAAGAGAGGGAGAAGGGGGAAACTCGGACTGGCAACAATGTCAATTTCATAAATAAAGATGGCACACCACTTTTGACTATCCCAGTTCAAAATAGAAACTTAAGTGTTAGAACACCTGGAAGTGTTACACATGCTCAAAATAATACACCTCATTTATTCAGTGGAGTCCAGGGAATGGATACTCCAAACATACCCAGGGTTAGTGCTTTAGGAAGGAACTATAATTTTAAGAATGGCCCAAATATACAAAGAGCAGGTATGCCTTTTTCAGATAGTAGGCCACAGATTCCTAAAGTCAGTAGTCCATTTCCAAGCAATATAGCTCCCAATGTTCAACCTCCATACATTGGAAGTTCTCAAAGGCAGAACCTTACACCAAGTGCCAGTACTCTGTCGGTGCTCAGAAATGAGCAGTCATTTTTTTCAGATATTAAGACTTCAAACAGGACTGCAGGCACCACTTTTGTTCAGAATAGTTCTGTAAATAAGCAGAATCATATAGAACAAGGATCTTCAAAAAGTTCCAATAGTGCATCTACAACATCTGTTCCACGACTTTTAGACACTGCTACAACAGTGACTTCAGCATTTAATGCCTCATCAGGTAAGGATTCCCCTTTTGGAAACCCCTGGAGATTTCAAACCAGAACTTCCCCATCTGGTGCTCCACAAAAAAGATTATCTGCCTCGTTTAACTCATATTCAGGTACCGATTATCAGGATGCAAAACTGCAACAATGTGGACAACAGAGTTCAGATATTAGAAAAGATGTTAATAAACACAACCTTGAGAATACAGGCTCAAACAATCTTGTTAAAATGAATGTTGCAAACACAAGGTCATGTCAGATTCTAGGAAATTCGAATTGTGAAGATTCAGGATTAAATCAGAAAAATTCTACAGTGCTGAGTACCGACAATATAACTACTCACAATGAAGGACAGAGATTAAATGAAAGAAACATAAATTTATCAAGGCTAAATTCTGAAGAACATCTTTCAAATAAACTTCAGTCCAAATGGTCCTTCAAACCAAGGAACTCTTTGAGTAACCTCTCAATAGGAGTGACTGCAAACTGTCCTTTGACAGATGAGAATTTGAATGTTCAACAGAAGACAGAACTACAGACTAGAGTGAAGAGGAAAGCAGAGGAGGATAATTTGTGGCAGGATGGTATGTATAGTACAATTAATCTTTCTTAGTCATATTAACCTCCCTTTGAACCAGGTGTCTGCCATCATTTACCATAACACTTATTAATGGCAATAGCAGCTTGTTAAATAAAATGTCACACAACTTTTAGTGGTGTAAATTTAAATTATTATACTGTCGTTTGTTATTATTTTCTTCAATACATGGTGTTATTATTTTAATAAATTATGCTGTACATATAAATGAGAGTATGATCTGAAAGAAGGTGGACAGAGTTAAAGAGAAGTATTTATGAAAGTGTATGACATCACATAAAATCATTCTATATGAAGCTTGTTCTCACTTTTCTGAAATGTAATACAAGGAGCCATGTAAGCAGGTCATAAATAATGTGTACTTCAACTGATTAATAACTGTTATACACACAAGCACACATTTTATTTTGATATTCCAGTTTTTTTGGGCTTAATTTTGACCCCTGTCAAAATACTTATCCACATCTTCATGTTGGCACATGTTTTCTCTTAGAAACATATTTATAGAAAATATTGGGTGTATTTACAGTGTGGAATATTTCATATCTATTGAAATATATTAATTGCAATATATTTTGCATATACACTACAGGTTTATAGGGATTTATATCAGTCACTTCACAAAAGATGAAAGGGTCAGAGGTACCAGATGATATGGGAATTTGGAGATGACATATGTTACTGTGAATACATTTTCAGTTGCTATATCACCGTGCAATAGTTGTATCACTAATTTTCATGTTGAAAGTGATTTCAGTCAGATGATGTGTCGCCAAGTTTCGTAATCAAGGTGATTCCAATCAAATGATGATGTCAATAATGTTCATATTCAGATTGATTTCAGTCAGATGATGACATCACTAATTTTCATATTTAAGATTATTTCATATATTAGATGTCAGTAATTTTCATATTCAAGGTGATTTAAATTATACGATGTGAATAATGTTCATATTTAAGTTGATCTCAATTAGATGATAATGTCACTAATATTCATATTCAAGGTGATTTCAGTCAGGTGATATCAATAATGTTCCTATTCAAGGAGATTTCAATTATTTGATGTCAGTAATGTTTATATTCAATGTGATTTCAAACAGGTGATGTCACTAATTTTTTATATTCAGGGTGATTTCAGTCAGATGACAATAACTTTAGATAAGTATACTTGATATAAGAGCCTTGGCTCATTGTAAAGCCTTTAAGTGACATGGACAGCTAGTCTTGAACCCTCAATGTTCTAAGGTTGTGCATCCTACAGACTCTTGAGTTTCTGAAGTTAAAACATCCTCAGCTATCGACTATAGAAAATAAATTGTATTAAAAGTTGATTATTGGTCGTAAATGTAATCATTTTATATCCTTTTCTTACATGGATACCATTTTTTCCAGCTGGTCACTGTTGTTAATGAAAATTTGGTGTCCATAACTCCTATTGTCCAAGGCCACAGAGAGGTCTTGAAAATCTCTGACAGGTACAGGAAATGACTTTTTCTGTTATTACCTAGAGTAACTCTGGAAAGACATTTTCCAGAAAAACTATTCAACTCTTGCTTTCTTTAGAAGGTAGAGGAAGATAAAGCAAGAACATTTTTTAGGCTCAGCTTGTGGAAGACAATGTGACAATACTCATTTTTCCTCAAATTTTATTTTAAGAAGGATATAATTATTAATGTTAAATGTCAGTCTATTGTGTCAATATCTTTCAGATATCAGTGATGACTTGCTGTCACAGCTGTCTGATGACTTCTTGTAGTGCATCAAAAAATATATAGTAGCAGAACGTGTACAGCCAATGGATCGATACTTGAAGTACACATATTACTTGAACAACTCAAAGCTGCCAGGAAATTACAAGCTGGAGATATATGTCTATTTTTGTGCTTAAAAAAATGTAATTTCTTCAGTTCTGCATCTTCTTTATGCTGTCAATTTATGCTGTATTAGACATAGTACCCATGCTGTATATTTAATGACCCCATAACTTGTTTGTGTTGGGAGGCTTCTACTTAGAAGGTGCCTTGTTTCTCCTGATATGATTGTGCTGAATAAAGCATGTTAGATTCATTATTGTAAAGTAAAGACTAAGTTAACCCTTATGTCATAGCAAAAACATAGACATGCATAATGGTAAGTTCCAAGAAAATTAAGATTTTCTAAGTGGTTTTTAGCAGTCACTTCCATTGCAAGGAATGCCAGTATTGAGAAACATACAATCATACGGGAATTTGGGGGGGGCAAATGCCAAAAAGCAGGATTTGCACTTTTCAGGGTATGTGGAAATTGCATGGAATGCAGTAGTCATCAAAGTATTGGTAAAATAGCTAATGGTGGCATATTGCTGTTTTAAATCATTAGGATATTGTGATACAAACATCAAACAAGAATTGTTTTAAATGTTACATAGATAGATGGCAACAAAAGGTAGAAAAAAAACCTTCAGTTATCATGAGTGACTGGCAGATATGAAATTACTGTTCAAGTTAAAGCATTTGGACCACCAAGCATTTAATCAGTTGCAAAGAAAGAAACAAAAGTAACTGACATATTTCATTGTATTATTGTTCCTCATTATATACAATTTGATTAGTGCATGCTTACTTTGTTATTGATTTAATTGATGGTACTTGGATGGATAGATAAACTTTGTCCGCAGAATGTAAAGGACAACTGGTATTAATATTTTGAAGATGTAAAAGTGATGTTAGAAAATGTTAAGCTACTGCCTTGTATTTTTGTCATGTGCAAGTTGATCAGTAAATATTAGTAATGCAGTAAAATTGTCTTTTGTTGTAAAGTTTGATACACTGATCAAATTTCCTTTAGAAGACTTTAATTGTGATCCAATTTACACAATCAGCCTGATTGGGCATTATGTTCCACCTCATTTACAGGAGTTATAGCCCCTGATTGTCCCCTCGACTAAATTCCACCATATAACTTGGACAAGGATTGATGATTTTTAACTAATTTTTGGCCTGTAGCTTGATACTGATGAGACCTTGAACAAATTTAATTGTCAGCATTCCACAATATCATTTCATTCAACTCCATGCTTCAAACTGGATAGAAATCAAATTAGAAATATGGTCTCTGGAGTGGTAACAAGCAATAGCTTATGTGAACTAAATTAGACTTATGGTCATTTAATAATACTGGAAGTCTTATTAATAAAACAGATACCCTTTTTTGTCAAGCCTAGCATTTTCTTTAACTTGAGAGTAAAACTTTAACATGGTGCTTTAATCTCAGAAATTTTAACATTTACCTTACAGTAGGGTTTGCAAGGTCAGATGGACACAATGGCAGCAGAAATGATCGTCATGTCAACCTTCCATTAAGGCGTACATGACAATAAAGCTGCAAGCAAAATTTGATTAAAATGTAATACTTCTTACAAGGTTATGTTGCAGATACCAAAGTTGGCGAGACGGGTAATCAGGAGTCATAGTTCCTTCAAATTATGACAGAAAAAGCTGAAAATAAGACTATTAAAGACAGTATTCTCCTATGAAATGTTTAAGGTGTAGTAGTAATTTTGGTGATCTGCCAAAGTGTCCATTTTACCATAAATATGCATAAAGTACTGAATAGATCTTGAGGAATGTGAAAAAAGACCTATATTTATATACTGATCTTAAGTATTGCTTAAATTAGCCAAATAAGGTGATTTTTGTTATGTGAAAAACCTGTCAGAGGTGTGACTCGGCAATGATGATGTATTGGTGCTAAGAGTGTGTAAGTGTATCAGTGTGGCTGACATAAAGTTGTAAATGTCCCCTGTCGGGTTATTGGTTATGGAAGAATACTGCCATAATTTCATCAGTATTAAGATGCACACCAAATTTTCCTGAAATTCATATATTCTCAGTAAAATAACATCTATCTTCCGCTTTAAATAAATCGTGTCTATAACTTAAAAAATATAACTTTGGGAACATTATCAAGTACATTGGTGCATGTAATGAAATGGGTCACTAGAGGAACTGATGCTATTCATAATTTCAAAGAATTCAAAACAATACTGTTTCTTCCAGTTTACTGCAGAGTGTTGAGAAAACCATCTTTGTTATTCTTCATTGAAAACAAGATTTTCAAATTAACTGCTGTGGTACACATTAGATGTCACCTTAGTGCTATTTTCATTTAATGTGAACTAAACATCGTAACAAGTCTTCTTGTGGAAACTCCTTGTTAATCTTACTTTCTGTTCAGAACGAGTAGTGATGAGATTTTCAAGACGGCCATATTAAACATCAGACAAACACCATTTTTATTTAGTATGAAAATGGGATTTTGTAGACAGTCATAGGCAGTTTGAATGTCTGAATGGCACCATTAAGACCAGCTAGACATCACAAGAAGTTATTTAGCAAAGTCCCCATTTTGATACAACCATTTAGGAGAAGTAGCATACATGCCCAACCGTTAGGCTTTTTTCCACTAAATTACGCCTTACGTGTAAACAAACAGTATATCCCACTCCAAACAAAATTTATAATTTATTTTCTCATTTTTATTAACATTCCAATAATCTCACAGGCCATAGTATGGAAAAGAAGGCTTCTATCTAACTACGAGATAAGAGTACACTTGTCAGTAGACTGGCATGCACTTTGGAAAACAGTGTTATGTTCTATTTATAACAGCTGCCCTATTTCCAAGAAACCTGTTGTATTGTACTTTAAAACTTTTGATCTAGGTTTCTATTTATAGCAGCTGCATGGCTTAGTTATGAGAGAACAGACTGGTTTGCTAATTTCTAATCTGCTCGCA